>VZUI01013847.1:0-74287 GCA_013401135.1 Cettia cetti | reverse complement strand
GCTGTTTCCAGAGAGAGAAATAAGTAAAAAAAAAAAAAAAAAAAAAAAAAAATCCACTCCAGCAGCACCTTGTGGTTGTGGCCAGTTCTTTCTGAGCCTCTCTCATTCTTTCCTCTGCTGGATATTGTACTCTGCCCTCTGCCGTGCCCTATGTCAGCCTGCATGACCCACAAGCAATCTGCTTTTATTTAGTTGTGCTTCTGTGTCATGAGTTTGTTGCTTGTTTTTCTTAGTGGCATTCACTATTCATGTCTCCCTTGTGTAGTAAAAACTGGGGAAAGACTTGGTTTCCATCAGCTCCTCCATGCCCTAAAACGTGCCTCCTCACATTGCTTCAACAAAGGTATTTCAGGACTCTTTTGGAGCTGACTAAAGACTCAGTAGTGCAATACAGGTTGTGATTGCTTCAGTGTGTCTGATTGAATATGTGCTTTAGTTCTGAGCTATAAACAGAATTGCAAATCGAAATTTCTAAGCCTTGTGAGGGTGGTTGCAAAATTTATTTTCTCCCCATTTGAAGTTGAAAAGAGCAAAAGTAGTTTTTGAATAGTGATAAAAATTCTTATACCTGGCTTTTCAAATGGAAGCTTTTACTTGTAGATGTATGCATTATCTTCAATATGTTCACTCAGTGCCAAATTCTAACAGTTCATAGCTTTTTGCTTTTTTCCCCTCAGAGGATTACATACCAGTTCTCCTAAACTTTGTGGATATTTTAGTTCATTTTAGTTTTAGGGGGAGGGAAGGAGGGAACAGAATACATAGAACCATTTGTCATTTATGTGCTGGCTACTGGCATTCAAACATTGCTTTTAAATATTATGACATTTCTGTTATTCAGACTTCTCCCCATTGCTGGACCCCATTAGAGGGTCCATCAAATATTGACTGGGATTTCTTCCTGCATTTATTTTTATTTTGGGGAGTTCTGTATTGTGAGTAAATAAACACATCACTTGCAACTAGAGCAGTAGATCAAGTGAGTTGCTTGACTTTAATGTTATTGGCAATTTAGAATAACAGCAGAAGATTTTTTTGTAATTACTGGCTGGTTTTTGGTTGTTTTCAGACTGAACATGAATCTACTGCATTTTTTTCAGCATACCTTTGCATCTTACCATCAGTTAAGAGTCAGTTGTTTAATCTGTTCATATTTAAAATGCAACAAACATTTCTTTCAATGTTTCCAATTTCTTCCATTTCCCTTTGACTGTTATGTTGAAAACTTAGTGTAGATAATTCTTCAAGCCCATTAAATTCTTGAGTCTTTATTCAGACTTTGAGAAATTGAGGATGAAGGTTTACTGAGAGAAAATTACGTTTCACAGTGTGTTTCCTTGTTCCCCTTTCAAATTCACTCCAGGAAGAAAAAGAAATGCTAAAAGACTAGGCACAATTCTAAGCTGGAATTTTTGATTTTGTTTTCTAAAGCGGCCTTTACAAAAGAGCTAATTTGTGTCTTGGCATTTCCATTGTATACATTGCATTGGTGTTACGCATATAAAATGTGTCAAGTTGTTAAACTGCCAACAAAAAGCATCTGTGAGTCACATGCTGCCAACCTGAGATTTAATTACAGATTCACAGATTAATGGCAAAGTGAACAGTTCTCCAGACTTAACCTGCAGATGTCTTTGGCCCTTAAAAATAACTAATTTATTTTTAGAAAAGGTCTGTATGTTCTGGTATTTTCTGTCACCTTAGGAATGATTCATTCTGAGCAGAGGAGAGAAACACTAAAATTACTCAGTGATTTTTACTACATCAAGGACTCAAAGGTTGTTCCAGGCATCAACATCTGTCTTTATAAACATTTTCCAAACTTAGTTTGTTGTTTTTGCTAGTCCAAAGACCTTTTTTTTTTTTTTTAATGAAATTAGAGATAAATATCTTGATACTTACAATGAGAACTGTGAAGGAAATTTTTTGCTGTGCAAAATACCTTGGCTAGTCCTGTATTTAAAGCATCCAAAAGCAATAGCTGATGGTTTTTCTTTTTAACTATATACTGTCAAACTTGCTGAAATCTCCAGACATCATTATATAAAAAGGACTGATAGCTTTCAGTACTAATGGAAAAGCTTAACACCCCTTGAAATGAGTTGTTTCTATATGTACTGATTCAGGACAATGACTCATTTCAATTAGAATTACCCATAAAGAAAGTTTTATGTGCACTGTTTAAATTTTTTGCAATGTTTATCTGACTTCCTGTGTTTCAACTTTCAAATTTTCTTAGAGGGTTTTTTGTTGTTGTTTTTTGGGGTTTTTGTTTGTTTGTTTCTTGGGGGTTTTTAATGCTAGGATACTTTTGATAATGTCTTCTTTTAAAGTGAATTTCTTTGGTACGTTAATCTGAGAAGGGTAGCTGTGGTGTCTATGCTGACATTTTCCATGTGATCAAAGCTGTTTTTCATGATCATTCTCTGCAGCCTCATCTTCTCCTGAAGAATCACAACTCTGTTATTTATCGTTGCACTCATACGCCTGGCAGCTTCGAACACCAGGCCTTTCCAGCATGTTCATTTCAGTAAAATCTGAACTTCTGAGGAATGAGGATGAGACACCTGCTCTGTCAGCCTTAACTTTATGCCCTGGTTTTGACAGTAGCTGATGGAAGTTTTCTGCACTCACTCCAATTGCATCCCCTGTGTCTATGATGGCTGTTCGGATTCATAGAGCACTCCGTGGGAGCAGCTTAGCAGGCTGTGATAGCAGTAAGAAGGCTCTGGGAAGGTTCTGGCCCTCTGTAAGGCAGGAAAATGAGCTCCTTTGACTTGTCTGTGGTTGATCAAGGGGCGGTGTCTGTGCTGACCTTCATTGATCTACCAGGCTGCCTTGTTTTGCTGGGCTGTGCAGGTAACTGATAGCTGCAGTCCCTGGTAGTCCTTAGCTGCAGGGTTGTTGCCTAAGCTTGAGAGCTCTTTGACAAGAGAAGGCTGAATGGCTCTGGGCTCATCTTCATTCTCTAGTTTTCCTTGCTAGTAGCTGATGTTTTTATGCTATTGTCCCTCCTCCTCCAGGGACATAGGGCTCCTCTAGGCTTCATGTTATAATTTTGCTTATCCAAGATTCTTTATTGTGTATTGTGATTGCAATCTCTCATATTTATTCTTGTTGCCTGTCTGATAACTTTTTTAATCTAGCTAACTCCTGTCTGCAGGTGTGCCCATCACTGGTTGTCCTTTTGGCATTCACATAATTAGATAAAATGCTTATATGTACTATGTCTATGCCGTCACAGTGCTACAGAATATTTGTGCACCATTGTTGGTAAACAGTAGTTTTTATATTTACATTCAACAATTGAGTATTAACTATATCCTGATTAGTACATTTATAATTTACAGGTTTCACAGGCCTCTGTTTTGACTACAATATAGACTGTTTGCCTGTCAAAAAATTTTGGATCCTTACTTTGTGTTAGGAAGTTATTTAGAGAAAGGAATAGATTCAGGCTACCCTTCGTCAGGATCAGAGCAAAAAAAAAAAAAAAAAAACAACTGAGCTGTTTAGCTGTTTAAAGTGGTTTTATCAATTGATTTTGTAATGACAAGCATGCTCATGTTGCTGTAATGAGTCCGAATAATGTGCTGACATTTGTGGCATATATGGCCCATAAATTTTTATGAATTCAGAAATTAAAAAGTTTCTTGAACCTTCCTACGGTAGGGCCTTGATTCTTAGGTGTTTGTACATGTTGGACAATTAGATGGTTGTGCTGGCATTCAGAGGCAACTTGAAAGACAGGCTCATGGCAAAGTAGCCTCATAGTCTCCCAGTAGGTTGAGGGAGGTGATCCTGCACTTCTACTCAGCATTGGTGGGACACATCTGGAGTCCTGAGTCTAGACCTGAGAGAGATGTGGACAAACTGGCATGAGTCCAGTGAAGTACCATGAAGACAATTAAGGACTTGGAGTAACTGATCTATCACTAGAGGCTGAGAAAGATGGGACTTTTCAGCCTGGAGAAGTTTCAGGAGGATCTTATCAATGTGCATAAATATCCAATGGCAGCAGAAAAGGAGATTTTCTTAAACATATGAAACAAGATGTTTTTAATGTAAGAGTGATCAAACAGTGCCACAGGTTACTTATAAGCTGTTCAGTCTCCATCCTTGAAGATACTGAAGTGATGGGATATGGTCCAGGAAAACCTGCTCCACCTGTCTGAGCAGGGGCATTGATACCTGGAGGCCCCTCCTAATCTCAGTGGTTTTGTGACTCACTAGGGTGGGAAAACTTAAACCATTGGCTTGGAAATGTCAGGACTGTAAAGTCTATAGGTTTGGGGGGAGAGAGGGAGTGTGTGTTGCATTTGGTTTGGTGTGTTGGGTTTTTTTTTTTACTGTGTATATGTCATTACAGTGCTAATATTTATCTGTTTCCAAGGAAGAGATTAGGGGTGAATATGTACTCTTTTGAAAAATATAATATTGCAGGCTTTCTAATTATTTATGTAATTTATTGGGAAAATCCTTTTTGTATGAAGGAAGTTTTTCAAAGACCCTACAGAAATCTCCTGAAATCGGGACAACCCTGAAGCCTTGACATTTGTGCTCTGATCTTTTAGCTGCAGTGTCTCAGTTTCTGTCTTTAATAAACAAATTATGTGGTCGGTCCAGAGTTAAATCAAACCCAAATGAATGTTCACTTTTTTTCTGATGAATATAAATTTAAAGCACAAACAACCATACACAGGAAGGAATAGGGAAATAACTTTATCAGGGTGTAAAATGAGCCATTTAGATGGCAAGGTATGCCAGAATGATGTAGTGTCTGTGATTGAAAGAGGTAATTTGAAGCTAAGCTTGAATATATAAAAAGGTGTCACTTTTATAACATTCTGTAAAATTGGGTCCTGATTTTCCAACTAGGCAGTAAAAGTAATAGATGTTTTTGATTAATTTGGCAATAACTTCTCTGTACCTCTGTTCCATCTTATGGAATGAAGATACTGCTGTACAATGTTACTAGATTAGATGATGTTGTGAAGACAAATGCATTAATGTTTGTAAGTTGCTTAGCTAATTTATCAAGAACCCAGGAGTAAATTAATTATTTTATATTCAGCACAACATTTGTAAAGTAAATCAGGCAGCAGACCATATGCTGAATGGATAGGATAGAAAGAGATATGTAATAATCATTCCAGAAGTAATTAAAGTATATATATATATATAACTTCAGTGTGGCAGAAAGGACCAAAAGAAGGTTTGAGGTGGTATTAAATTTAGTGTTATCTTACTTGTTGGTGAAAGACCCAGCTAACCTTATGTGTATAATATATACAGTTTACTTGTTCTTAAGATATTTTTTGCAACATCTCATTTAAAGACAAATTGTTAAGGTTTTTTCATGTTTGAAAGAGGAAAAAAAAATTAAGAATATTTCTGCATTGATCTTCTGAACTTTAAAATTATCCTTTTCCATGTAAGCTGAGTTTGTTGTTGTAATGTCTTTTTGAACAGTATTTGCCCTGCAGGCTTAACATTACTTGCTTTGGAACCTACTTATCTGTTTTGGAGTTGCTTTTTAGGTTTGGACATACTTTTTTTTATGCTGGACAAGATGTGCCTGAAGTGACATTGTTTAAAAAGAATGACAGCTCCAAATCATTGAGTTAGTCCATATGATTGCCTAGTTATGTCCCAATGTTGTGTATGTCAGAACATTTTAAACATAAAACCAAAAAAAAGGGAAAATATTTAATTACTGTGATATGAAAATAGTTTATTTTCAGAAATAAAATGAAAATTTCACTGACTTTATTTTACAGTCCTTGTTTTTCATACTAATAGGCTTTCCTGCTGTGTGCTCATGTATTTTTTTCTGTGTATATCACATCAATAAATCACTTTCAGAACTTTGTGGAATTAAATGTCTGCTCTTTTGTAGTAATACAAGCTGTTTTGACATGTAAAACCACTTGGAAGGCAAGCTGAGCTTTTGTATGGGAAGAATTCTTAATGTGATTTTTAGTGTTAATGGTTTTTTTGAGATCTGAAGTATATTTGAAATATAACTCACCAAAGTCTTTGTATTATTTAATAGACTTGAGTTGGAACGAAATAAAATGAAACCGTATTAAATTATCTTGTCTTTATCATTTCAGTGGCCGAACTGGAAAAATTCGAGTGCAGTCCTTGAAAATTGGCTTGATGTCTCTTTCAAAGGGCCTTCTGGAAGAAAAGTACAGATGTAAGGAAGAATTTCTTTTACAAATTACTCTATAAAATTGCCATGTACAATGACAAAGCACCTAGCAAAATTTGTAGTAAAACATTTCTCAGGCCTGTTGCAAGGCAGTTTTCTTTTGAGTTAGTAAAAAGAGAATTCTTTTTATTATCACCAGTGGCAATGGTTAAAGTAGGATTTTTATCTTGACTGGAATGTATTGCTGTCCATTCTGAATCGTCAGAAGACACAGTACTGCAGTCCCCAAAAGAAGAGAATATAGCTGTGTTTAGGATAGAGAAGTATTATATTTGATTCTGTTCTCTCTTGCATGTGTATATGTTTTGTTTAGGGAAAAATCAAGCAAATTAGTGCCAATTGGATCAGATTGATATGGCTGATAAAGCAAGGAAATACATCGAAATCCTGCAATTGTATTTAATGGTCTACAAGAAAGACTATCTAAACTCTGAAAATGGTATTCCGGTATATGTGCTTACTGCCAGAATTGCATAATGAAAGTTTAAATTATGTTGATTTTAGTAATCTCACAAGCTTGAGAAATGCTGAGTGATATAAAAATATTTCACAAAAATAAAGGCAGGACCAGAGGAGAATTGAGTACCTTTGTGGAAAAAAAGCCCTGACAAGTACAGAAAAAAGATGAAGTGCTATATTAGTGCATTCTAGATGATGGACATTAACATATTATGTACATAATCTTAAATTTGCTGTTCTTTACAGTAAATCCTTGACTCATTTTGGAAACACATGAAAAAAAGTATAAAGACTGAATTTGCTCCATATACCTTTGGAGCTCTTCAAAAATTTCTTCTTTCCTTAAGAGTATTTGTAAGCAATCTTGTAAACTTAGTTATTAACATTGAACAAAGGTAGAGCTGTTTTATGCATTGGGACATACTTTGACATCTGAATGATATATTGAGACTTTGAGGTGTTTAGTTTCCTTCTGACATTTGACATATATGTGAAGTATTCCATAACTAAAAAAGAGCTTGATGAACATAGCTTTGTTCCATAATGACAATTCAGAATGTAATCTGCTGTTCTGTGTGAAATAAAAAGCTTTCATAAAGTGTAGGAGTTAGGCTGTGGATGATAAACTGATAACCCTAGGAAAAGATGGTTTTAAAAAAACCTGAAACCTGAGAATACTCCTGTTAAATTGCTGTTGGTAATACATTAGTATATAGTTGCCTAATACAGGCACTTAGGCAGAATAAGGAAATTACTAGGGTATCTTCATATTCATGTTGTTACTTTGCATTTAGCAATAAAATTAAAATGGCAGCTGATGGTGGCTACAGATTTTATATCATTTATGTCAACAAGATTGACTTTTACTCTGAAGGATGCTGTGAGAAATCCTAAAAAAAATTAGTAGAGAATAAGTTTCAGAAGACTTTTGTACAAGTGATTGTAACTTCAACCTGAAATACATCTGAAATTAAAGTAGTTGCTTGCATTCTTGAAGCAGAGAATTAGTAGTCAAATAATGCATCCTTTTTGTTGTAACTCCTGCTCTGATCAGTGTGCCAGGCTTTGATATCTTTCTTAGCTTTATTGTCCTTATGAACCTTAAAATTGTCAGGGAAAAACTCTTCAATCCAAAAGAAATTTTACTAACAAAGGAAGTGTGTGTCAGGTACTGTTCTTGGCTTGCAGTGTCTTTGAAGTCAGCATTGTGGGGTCCTCTGGCACGAGCTGTCATGGGCTCATCTTTGATATGAGCTCTTTTGATTCTTTTGCGTTTGTCATACCCTACTAATCATCTCTTGTTGAGAGAAATTTGGTCAGATATATTGAGTTTTCAGTCCTTGAATGAAAATTGTAATGGAATTCATGAGTATTTTCAAGCAAGTCAGTCACTTGGAGAAAAAAAAAACAAACAGGACCACCTAACATGGGATGCTTAATACTAATTATCTGCCCTTTTGATTTTTCCTTTTCTTGGACCAATTCTTGGAATTTGCTTCTCCTTTTGTCTGTTTCTTCTAAGCATTTCTGAGGCTCTGGCAGTTGCAGGCTGCTCTGAGAGTGACAGTCATGGGATGGTTGTGGTCAGAGCCCTCAGCAGAGCACAGAGTGTGGCTTCAGTGCACTAGCCTTGGAGAGGCATACTCTTCTTAGAGTAGTTGGTGGTAAAATAGGCAAGTTTCTAGTTTTAAAAACTTTTGGATAAACCCTTAATTCTTTTATAAAATGCTTGACTGGAATGTTTGCTGCTCAAATGTTCAGCCTTCCTAGAGACTGGATGTTCATTTCCAGTATAGGTTGGACCTTTTCACTTGGCACATTTTTAAAAAGTGTTTTAACAGAGAAATTTCTGTGATTTTTTTTTAATTTAATTAAGCTTCTTTTGAAGATTCTAGACTTCAGGGTTAACATGAGAATGGGTCATTAATTAAAAATCTCAATTCCTTCAGAGGAAACACTGAAGCCTCAATTAAAGAATGCCTGTTCTTGAAAATATTTAAGACATACTTAACTTCAAGCACAGGCCTGAGTGCTCATGAGAATAAAAATGGACCTCCAAAAGTAATTGTAATTGTGAGCTACTTCCATCTAAGCTTTAGGGTAAGGAGTCTCAGTCTTCTAAGCTGTTGATGAGGCCCATGTTCAGGTCTGGCCATAAACATGCTTTCTCCACTGACAAGGAGGGTCACTTGTGAGCTAGATAAGAAGGCATTTATGTGCACTTCACTCTCACCTGCACTCGTTTCTAACACCCAAAGCTCAAACTGGCAGCAGAAACAGAAAAAAACATGTGTGGAGTTTTTTACAGTGTGTAGCTTTTGGGTCATATCATTTAATGTGTAAAATCTTTATGACTGGAGATGTAACAGAAGGGCTACTTAATAAATCTCATCTTCTAAGCAGTTCAGTTTTCAAGTGATGTTCAACATCCTTGGAATGTGGTGGGGTTTGTTTTTTTACTATTATGTTTATGTTGTAAATTTTCAAACCATTTGGAACTAACTAAAGAAAAGAAATTAGGATGTGCATTGTTTGTGACAATGCAACATATAATGTGGGTTGTGGACATCTTTCTACTATCTATCTTATTATACTTTTGATAGGATTCAATAAACTTTTCAGTATTTTCAAGTATCCATTTCTTTATCAAACATTTTTTTTTTTCATGTCCAACTGTGCAGTTTGAGTCCCACTGGCTGTAATCCTCAAAATACTAGTGTGAGGCTGAATTTATTTAACTGATTTCTCTTTTCCTGGTTTTTGTTTTTTTCATACAACTCAGAGCTGAATAATATTTTTCTGCTTCCTCAGTCATTCTTCTTGTCCTTTGGTAGAGTCCCTTACACAGTTTAACCTTTGTATCAATGTATTTTATATTGAAACTCCTTTAGTGTGTATGTGCATGTTAACAAACTCCATTTAAAAGAGGCTGTGGCTTTTGATATTGGTAGAGGGTGATGTATGGATTCGCCTTTCCCACTGGGGTGAGTAGGGTGCCTGGGTGCTCCCTGTCAGAGCTAAAACAGGCTGTCCTCCATTTCCCCCTTGAGAGATGCTCTTGCCAAGCCTCCTTTGCCAGGGAGTAGCTCATGGGTTATTTGGAGTAGGTAGGCCAGATAACAAGAGCATTCTCACTTTCCATGCCTTCAATTTAGGAGCTTCTCCTACTGTGTGCCGTACTGAAGGCATTGAGGGGTTTGGGAAAAGAGCACCCATGAACTCCTTGCACCTGGACAGCCTTTTGTTGTGACACAACTTCCTTTGGAGGAGCTTGAGCTCTTCAAAGGTATTTTCTGGTTTCTGTCTAGCTAATCACTATTCTCTCTCCTGTCACATCGTTTTCCTCTATTTACCAGCTCCACAATGAACTGAAGTTTTAAGGCCTAGGAAATTCATCTGCCTCCCAGCTCCAGCAGTTAATTGTTCTTTTATGGCCTGTTTCCACTGCAGACTGATGCAAATAGAATAAGACAGTTTCTTTTTTCCTTTTTTTTTTTTTTAATACTATTAGTTTTTTTTAAACTGACTCTTAGAAATTGAAAAACTGTCCCATCCTTAGCTGAAGAAGATAGCCAGGATCTGAGATTGCCAAAAGGAGCCTGCAGCTGTATAGCATTAATTCTGTCCCCTCTATTGTCTGTATTGGTTTTTTTTCTCAACTCTGAGTGGACAAGATGCTGTAGCTGCTGTTTGCCTAGGGAAGAAAGGGTGAGAGAAATACAAGAAAATCTAAAAATTAGTTCAGTCATCTGGATTTCTATTTTGTGAAGATCTTTCTTCTGCTTCCACCTCCTTTGAGAAGGAAAAAAGTGTGCCCAGACTGTCTGAAGCGCACTGGCAAAGCTTGCCAGTTGCTCCAAATGAAGGGCAAAACAATTTACACCATGTAACAAGAGTTACTCATGAGTGTTTCTGAACAAAGGTTCTTTTCCACTATCAGAAGTGCAGCCAGACTAAATTTTCAAAATTTAATTTATTTCTAATTTATTAGTGGTTGTTCTGATGGGAAACATGGAAAGTAAGGGCATAATATAAATGGACCCTTTCTTTTAAGATTACTTGGAGCCTTAATCCAAGCCAGCCATTGAGTGCAAAAGGAGATTGTAAAAAACAGCTGGAATAACATAAGAATTTGATTCCACTTCTTCTGTAATTTGTATAAACCACAGAAATATGAAATATTTCTTAGATAAACTCAGCATTCAAGATGCTTTCAGAAAAGATTATGAAAATGTTAATGTACACAGCTACCGAGTTCATAAATCAAAATTATTGACAGAAACATTAATATTTTTAGCTGAGCATTCTAACAATTAAACTTGTACAATCAAAGAAAGATGCTAAGAAAGCACTTGAGAAATAATAAGTATACTGCTGACAGGCCTATTAGTTCAGTGCTTTACTGTGAGTGTAGGTGCAAGCAATATCTTCCTTCCCAGTGCCTGTATCTGGAAAAATTTCCTTGATCCCTTTCAGCATCAATTTTTTCCATTGTTACAGTCATCCTGGTTCAGCCATTTATACTGCAGGGCTTGACACTTTAGGAAAATGAAATCAGTGAATGAAAAGTACATGGAAGTAGACATGGTTATCCAGGAAGAAAACGTGAATGTTGTTAGGTTAAGCTTGTTAAGCTCAAGTTGTCTTTCTGGCTGCTGCTCTTGCTTTAAGCTATTTCACATGGCCGGTTGTGGTAACTTCAGTCTCAGCTCTGAGTGATTGTGCTTCTGTCCCCAACCAGCTGAAGCATGACATAGTTTTTTAGGTAAGATGTGGATATCTGAGATATTATTTCTTCTTCATGGAATCATAAAATAGTTAGGTTTGGAAGGGGCTTTAAAAGGTCATGTAGACCAACTGCCTTACAATGAGCAGGGTCATCTTCAGCTGGATCAGGTTGCTCAGAGCCCTGTCCAATCTGGCCTTGAATGTTTCCAGGGACAGAACATCTGCCACTGCTCTGGGCAACTTGTTCTAGTGTTTTGCTACCCTCATTGCAAAAAATTTAATTCTTAATGGCTAGTCTAAATCTACCTTCTTTTAGTTTAAAACCATTACTACTTGTCCTATTGCAACAGGCTCTGCTAAAAGCTTTGTTCCCAGCTTTCTTATAAGTCCCCTTTGAAGCCACAGTAAGGTCTCCCTGGAGTCTTCAGGCTGAACAACTCCCAGCTCTCTCAGCCTTTCTTCAGAGAGATGGAACATCTCTCCCATGATGAGGTTTTTTTAGCTTTTTTCTGGAACTACTCTAACTGTTCTATGTCTTTCCTGTGCTGGGGATCCCAGAGCTGTACTCGGTACTCCAGGTGGCGTCTCACACGAGCAGAGTGTGCAAAATCACACCCCTCAATCTGCTGGCCATACTGCTTCTGATGCAGCCCAAGATATGCTTGACTTTCTGGGCTGTCCAGCTTTTCATCTACCAGCACCCCAGGTCCTTTTCCACCGGGCTGCCCTCAGTCCCTTCACTCCCCAGCCTTAACTGGTGCTGGGGCTTGCCATGACTCAGGTGGAGCACCTTGCACTTGGCCTTGTTGAACCCCATGATGTTCCCAGGGGCCCACTTCTCGAGCTTGTCCAGGTGTGGATGGCATCCCATCCTCCAGGTGTCAGCCACACTAGTTGGCTTAGTGTCACTTGCAGACCTGCTGAGGGTGCACTTCATCCCTCCATCTGTCTTATTAATGAAGACATCGAGTAACGCTAGTCCCAATACAGACCCTTGAGGGACATCACTTGTCATTGTTGTTCATTGGGACTCTGAGCTGTTGACCACTACCCTCTTGTTGGCCACATCCAACCAATTCCTTGTCCATATAACAGTCCACCCATCAAATCCATCTCTCTTGAATTTAGAGAGAAGGATGTTGTGGGGGACTGTGTCAAAAGTCCAGAGAGATGACAGCTACAGTCACGCCCCTGTCCACTAATGTAGTCATTCTATCATAGAGGGTCATTAGGTTTGTCAGGCAGGAATTATTGCTGGTGAGGCCCTGCTACCTCAAATCACCTTCCTGTCTACCATGTGCCATAAGGAGCTATATAATTTCATTTATCTGGCCTTATTTTTCTCATTTGTATGGTTAAAAATCAAGATTAGATGAAGGTGAACTCTTGTAAATGGGATGGTAGCCATTTGTAACCATGACAATAATACAGAAATTAAAAGCTTGAGCTGCAGCATTATTGAATGAAAGGAGGTGTACATGGAAATGTAATGATATGTCTTTGTTGATGTTGTAGACCTCTTCAAGGAGGTGGCAGGCCCTACAGAAATGTGTGACCAGAGGCAGCTGGGCCTTCTGCTTCACGATGCTATCCAGATCCCACGGCAGCTTGGGGAAGTGGCAGCCTTCGGTGGCAGCAACATTGAACCCAGTGTGCGCAGCTGCTTCCAACAGGTGAGATAATGACCTTCATGTGAAGAACAAAACAAAACCAAACCCTCTCTGAAATTTCCAGTTTCACTTATACATAATGATGTAAAAAGAAGAGAGGAATATAAAAACATCCACTGAGTTTTGAATAGAAATGAATATGCTCCTGCAACTAAGTATGGGAAATTCATGTGAAAATGCAGCTGTAAAAGATGGTTTAGGAGAGGATCAAACAGATTATGTTTAACCAAAAGAATATATAAATCTTCATGATTCTGACAGTGTTTGCCACTCTAAAAGCTGTTAAAAAATGTTGTAGCAGCCAATCATCCTGCTTTGCATTGTTGAAAGCAACCTGATGCTGTGAGAACAACATGATTTTTCCAGCTGGAATAAAGCATGATCTCAACAAGCAAATGATGTTGGTAGTAATTTTTGACCTTGTGCACCAGGAAATTATTTAGCATTATGTTATTTACAAAAGACCTTGCAGTTGCATGAAACTTTAAGCCTAGTCTTTTTTATGCAGCAGATCAGAACATGGAACAAAGTTCTTACAGCCTGCTGTGCAGCTCCACACTACATGCAGGGGGTTAATGAGGCTACAAGGAGTGTCTGTCTGTTTAAAGAAGATGAGAATTAAAAACAGGATGTTGTGATGGAACACAACTAACTGACTTTTTCAAGGGTGCCTAAGGCTCCAAATGTTAGCTAGTGACAACTATACTGCTTTGGTGCATTATTTTTGTGAAAGCAGCTGATTTGAGCATTGTCAGAAATTGTGTATGGTTTAAAAATATACCATGGGTTATATAACTGACTTGGATATTTCTGATTTTATTGAATTGAACATTAAAGATTTTAGTAAACTTTCAGGGGATTTTCTTTTGCCTTTCTTTCATAGAGATTTCTACATTTTTGTCCCATTCTTTGAAATATGCAGTTGTGCTGGCTTTTTTTCCAGAACTATTAGATTAATTTCTGGATTCAGGCGATTAGGATTTGAGGAGTGTTTGTGCAGGTCATGAATAATTTGGTAGATACTTATGGAAGTCGTTTTGACCAATTAACCATGTAAAGCTTCCCCTGATGTTTTAACATTGCTGCTTCAGACAATAAGGCATGGTGCTTGACATAGCTATCACTGGTCTTGAGTGGTTTGAGTCATGCTGAAATAAATGATTCATTCGTTGTTTGCAGACTTTCTGTGTGACAGAGGAATGATCTTTATGTCCCTCAAGGATATGCCCCATCTCCCATGCTATTCAATTATGAGTGAGGGTACTAGCAAGATAGTGTTTAAATACTTGATGTGTTATTAGGATTATACTGACAATGAGGCTTCATCTCTCATCTCACATGAATAGTTCAAGCTCAGTCCCTGGTCATTAGGAGAGCATAGAAAAAATGTGCAGCTGCCTGTCAGTTATCTCAGCCCAGTGAAAACAAGTTGGTGAGGAAGAAACACTCTTTGTTTTTTCATGCTTCTCCCTCTTAATGCCAAAAATGGACTTGGACCATGAACAGGTTAAGAAGCCTAAGTATTGCTTTCCATCATGTGTTACCATTTAAGAATAACTTTCATTTTAATATTTTTTTTTATTCCTTCCATTGAGCTCAGAAATATGACTTCTTGTTTCTAACGAAGTTGATGAATACAATATCTTTATAGATAGGCTCCTCTGGTGGTTGCAACTTGGAAAAATGTGGAAGTGTATTTGTTTTTCTTAAAATAAGCATGTTAATATATTAGCTCTACTATATTCTTGCAGTGATTGCCTATAAATGGAAGATTCCTTTCTTGCTCTTTATTTTCCTGTTTGTTTTTTTTGTGCACGTGTTATGTTTAATGTGCTAACTAGAAAGAACGTCGTGGGCTTAGAACACAATAAAAAATGATGAGTCTTGGAGCAATCAGTACACACATGCAAACACTACTGACTTTTGGCATTTTGTCATCAATCTTAAGTCAGAAGACAACCATGTCTTCAGTATGTCTGAACTGCAGAATGTGCTTCCCTTTCATGCTCATACTTATTTTTCAAGTGCTTTCTGTAGAAAAATGGCTGTACTATGCACTCTGTTACTTCTTTACTATGTCCTCCATCTTTGCTACCATCTGTCTACTCTATCACAGCTGTTTAGGCTTCTAAAGTCTTACTGACTTGTTTTCTTTATTTTCTTTTTCATTGAGGCTATTTCTTGTATCCTCTAAATGTTTTTGGATTAAACTGTTCATGCAGATTATTGAGGTCTCTTTTCCATGGAATTCTAAGGAAAATCTACTTGTTTAGGTTTCTGTTGTTTTGGTTTGTGGGGTTTTTTTTGAGGTTTTGTTTGTGGAGTTTTTTTTTTTTAAATTTGGATGTGGATTCTTTTTTTCTCTCCACAGAACCACAATAAGCCAGAAATAACTGTAAAGCAATTTATAGATTGGATGCGCTTAGAACCACAGTCTATGGTGTGGTTACCAGTTCTACACCGTGTGGCAGCTGCAGAAACTGCAAAACATCAGGCCAAGTGCAACATCTGTAAAGAGTGTCCAATTGTTGGATTTAGGTAAGAGGAGAGGTGTTAGGTGCAATGTTTCTCTGAAAATATCCACATTTTTAAGTCTTCCAACAAGTGAAGTTCTTGTCTATTTTTCCACTGTTCTTTAAGACAGGATCTGTCATCCATGTGAGGCCAGAGTGTGGCCTGAGCTGGTGTAGTTCTGGCTCATGCAGTGCCACACACCATGGTCCTGTGGCTAACAGAGGTACAGGGTGGGCTGTCATCAGATATTTTTGGATTGGTGCATCCAAGAGATAGCAAATTAAGTATAAATGCACCTCGTGTTCTGTAAGCACAAGATCAAAAGGAGGTTACTGATCAGTAACAAAAAATGTGGACTGTCTGCTCTCCTGCAAAAGGCTTGGGAAACTAACTTATGCCAGGAAGTATAAAAGTCTTCAGCATCAGTCTTTCCTTGCTTGAAACAAACACTGATACATTGCTGTGGTGAGACTTGCAAAGTCCCTGTCTATGTCCCTGAACATAATCTAACTTTTGTCTTTTCAAAGAAAGGTGTGAATGCTAAAAGAAAATCTTACATGGGGAATATTTTCTGTGTTATTCTCCTAAACTGTAGTTGGTATCTTTAGTAAGTATTGCTATGACTTACATGCATTTGTAAATAGATTGCTGAAGGTTATAAAGTGATGCAACCCTCATCTCCAAAATCTGCAGTAGAGGCTAGAGCTAGAGTTAAGCATAACTGGCTTTTTCCTTTACTATGGTCATGGAGTCTATTGTCTAGGAAAAATATAAAGCAGTCTATCATGCAAGTGCCTCTAAGATTTTTCTTCAGGTATCTAGGCAGATGAGCAATTTTTGTTCATCGTGCTTTCTGTTCTCCATCTTTCTGTTATTTTAGAGGATAATATGAATCCTGAGGTCAGATTCATCTTGCCTAGTTTTAGGAATGCTGGCTTTAGTCAATCTTACAAGATTGAGCTAACAACCCTATTTTTCTTTTTTTGTTGTAAATATAGGTATGTGAGTATTTGCAAAAGTAATAATCTGATCAAGCTTTGTTGCCTGTCTTAAGAAAAGATGAAATTCTCTGAGTATTCTTGTCTTTTTTATTGTTTGAGGAAGCATAGGGGGATAAAGCTCTGGCTCAGCTATGTTATAGTTGTCTAAGTTGTACTATGTGTGGGAGGGCAGAGACAGAAAAGAAGACAAAGACCCATTTTAAATGGGTCATTCTAAATAATTTCTACAATGAAGTTAGAGATCTGCAACACCAAAAGCATCTAGCATCTTAGCAGAAGGTAAATGTAGCCATTTAATGCACAGACTCTGAGAAAAGATTATAAACAAGTCGGATCAGCATCTTTTAAAGTGAACCTTTACATTTATAGACACATATTCTCTTGCAAAACAAAACATAAAACTCAACAGGGAAAAAGTGTGGATGGGTACCGAAAACTGCTCTCAGGAAGCAATTTAATTTAAACTTTAACTGTTCAGTAGCTATTCAATTTGGTTCAGTTAGCTCATTTTAGTTTCATGCAAATGATATAACCTCATTCAGTCAGAACAACCATAGCATAGAAACAGTGGAATCTGGAATTGAATTGTTGATTTAGTATAAATAAATAAATAGAAAAATAAATCATGCTCCTGGCGATTACATTTAGTACAAGGGATACTGCAGAAGTTTGTTACCCTATTTATACATACATTCTCTTGAAAAAACAACCAAAAGTAAACAAATCATAGTATATTTTAACTGAATTTTAAATTATTCTTACAACTCATGAATTCTTGAAAATTTAATTTCTCAAGAAATTAAAATGTGGGTAGAATTTCTGAGCATCAAAATGATTTGCAAACCTTTAATTTAACTGTTGAGTGTAAAAACTAAAATAAACCAGTCTGGTTTATAAAAGTTTCTTTGAGATAATACATGAATAATAAGTAGAGGAAAAGAACAACTAAAGCAATATAGTTTAAAGTCAGTAAAACCTTAAAATACATAAATTCTTCCCAGTCCATCAATGAAGCTGATGCCTGTAAGATTTTCTGCATCAAAGCTGCTTGGGCAGCAGCTGATTGACAATGGCTATCTATTGTTACAGAGACAGGAACTTTTAAATACTCGGTAAGGTGTGTAGTGTAGGACTTAAGAGGGCTGCAGGATTGCTGTGTCCCCTGCAGCTGCTGCAGTGGCACTGGTGTCCCTGGGCCTGCAGCTGTGATGAGTGTTTGCCATGCCATGTTCTGGTTGTGCACACTCACAGACTTCAGAGTTTTCTCTGAGCTAATCCCAACAAGCTCACTGTGTCCTTGTCTTGCTGCTGCTGAAAAGCAGGTGACACCATAACAGAGAGTAATTTGCTTTGTGAGGCTTAATTAGAAGTAAACCTCTAATCACTTTAATGTCCCCACAGGTACCGGAGCTTGAAACATTTCAACTATGATGTCTGTCAGAGCTGTTTCTTTTCTGGCCGTACAGCAAAGGGGCATAAATTGCATTATCCAATGGTGGAGTATTGTATACCTGTGAGTACCAGTTTACTCAGTGTTTCTAATGGAGAACAACCTAGATTTGAGGTCTAAATTTTTTTTTTGTAATCTTTCTTACCTAGCCAGGATTTCTTTTTCATTTGTTAAATGTGGCTTGGCTTCCCACCTTTCTCTTTGGAAGGCATCAATAACTTTTCAGATTTTGCTGATTTTATGTGGGGAGCATTTGGATTCTATAGAAATGGCTAGCAGTATCCACTTGTGAGAGAACTTAAACTGATCACTTCTGATTGGTGAAGCAAAGCTTGAATATTAAATGTAACTGCTGTTCTTGTATACTCAGATACACACACCATAAGGGTGAGAACATGTCAGAGAATAAGGACTCACTTTACTATTGCTATACCATGGTAAAGAGTATATAATGTTCTAGTAACCCACATTCATATTTTTAGGGAGTTGTGATTATGTCTTTGTTTTGAAGTCCAGCATTTCCTTGCTTCATAGAAATAGGTTGTTTCATTCTGTTGAGTAATTGCTATACTGGGATATAAAAGTTGGTGTGTAGCTGGAAAAAAATAAACAGAATTGATAGTTTCTAACCAGAAATGGTGTGAAGATTCTAACCAGAAATGGTATGTTTACCAGCAGTAGCTGGCGAAAATTAATTTTGTAACACTGTATTTTCCTAATGATGTTTCAAACAAATTTTTAAGGAGATTCCTAGGAGTCTTTCTTAACTGAAGGCATGGCAAGGTTGCTACACGCAAGTGTCACTCTCACTTTTTTACCAGTTAGTTGTTTACATTCAAGAACTTTAACTCAGTCACAAATAAATTAATAGGATTGTTGGTATGTGGTCTATATGACAGTGGTGAAAGGTCTGCAAGATCAGAAAAATTCAGACCAGAATGTAAGTAGAGCTGATTCAATAGAGCCAATTTTTCAATTTTGTTACAAGATACTGTGGTCTGATAGTAGCAAAAATTCTTTGAGTTTTTTGACTCTTTTGCTGTAGTTGTTGGATTGTCTACCTGTGTTTTCCCTCTCTCTTTTGTCTGGCATGTCTTCTGTAACGCAATTCAAATTCTATTAAGTAGTGGTTTTACTTCATTATGGTCAGAAAAAAATGAGTAATGTTAATGTATTTTCATTAATTCTATAACCAAATGTTAGGATTTTTCTGATAAATTGGCATGCCAGGGTATATGCTGAAGAACATTTTTTAGGTACTTTTGTTGTTTTCTCAGCTGGTTTTAATGTTTATTATATTTTATCACGTGACTATTCTAACCTCAGGATTTGGAGGTCAATGAGTAGACATTAAAAATTCACTTTTTTTTCCTCCTTATAAACCTCTCATCTTTAGTGGAACAGAAATGTTCTTGTTACTGCCTGTAATATGCAGAAAATTCAGAAATTGAGGTTTAAGGGGTGTTGAAATAGATAATGCTGCTGGTCTGCAGGATAAGATATCCTTCCTGTTGAGTTAGTCAAATACAAATTACGTCTGGCATGGAGTATTGTACTTTCCCTAGAACATGATGGTATATTCCTGATGAATTCTAGGTTTTGTCTGAAGCAGCAGATTTGATATCTAAGATGAATTTTCAGTTCTTGTTACACAAATTCACATTATGTAACTGTGAGCAATCCCATTTACAAGTGAAGGCTGACAAACTGAAAATATATTCTGGAAATGGCTGCAATCCTCTCTGTCCCTGGGAATAGAGATAGCTTGTATTATAATGAGGATTTCTGTTACTGCTGCAGAAAGAATGTAGTTTTAAAGCAATATTAGGTGTAAAATAAGGTAATGTAAGACAAAAGTCCCTTCTTTCCATGAAATATAAGAGAAATGAGGTAAATCCACTATGGGATAATAAGGGGAGTTAAATGACATTCTTGGTTAAAGTGAATGAAGGAAGGCCAGTGTAAAAGTGGGAAAAAAAAGGAATTTGGGAAAGTTTTAAGTAGAGCAGAGTAAAAGAATGGCATATAATTTAGGTGATGCATAAAATTAGAGATTCAGCACCAACCCCTGTTAATTTGAAAGCTGAATATGAGAGCTGGAGTTTTATTTGGGTCCTGACGTGAGTACACTCTGCTGCCATTTCTGTAAAAATAAATGACCTGTTCTATGAGCAGACCTAGATGCCTGTTGGGCTTCCATGATCAGTACCCACATGGAATCTATTTTAAGTAGTCTTATTTGGTCTGGGAATGAAGAATTGATTTCACAACATTATTTATTCTTAATAAACATTATTTATTCTTAATATTTGTAATAATGCACTATGGTATACTAATTTGTTGCTAAACCTCTCTACATATTGAACTCCTTAAATGCAATACAATAGTCAAGAACTGCAAAACTTTTTGCAGTTAGTAGAATAGCTTATATGTTTAAATGGAATAATGCCTGAAAAATAACATTGATCTGGGTCTGTGAAATAAAATAGAAACTACCAAAGGCCACTGAATTATTCCTTAGAATCCATTATATTACAGTACAAATAGCTTGAACAGGAAGAGTGCATCCACTCTGCCTTTTCAACTAAACTCAAAGGCTGTTGATGTTAAAATGTTGCTTTCTTGGCCAGTGCAGAAAAGCAGAGTACAAATGCATGTACTCATCAAACTGCATTAATAAAATCTAGCTTCACTTTCTTACTGCTAATGCATATTAATACATTTTTATCAAGAATACTAGCAATAAATAGGTTAAAAAATACTTCCATTACTTAAGATGACAGAACTGGAGTTTAGTCACAGATGGAGGGAAAGCCATTTAATTGTCTTCAGGTGAGCAGTTCAGTGTAGGGTATAAAGGGATTTCTCAGAAGCACAGTAAGTTCTTATCAAGTTTTAAATAAGGAGAATGGGTTAAGGAATATGTTCTCCATTTTAATGAGTTTTGTGATATTTGTATTAAGTGAGATTTGCTTCATAATTTCAGATTATGAAGCAAATTTACTCCATTCCATATGTAGTTACTGCATTTTAATCTGTAATGCCATTTTGCATTTTCCTTGCTTGAAATTTAGTTTTCTTGATGCTGAAAATTAAATAATAATAAAGGCATTATAATGAGTTGTGTTTTTCTTTCATCCAGGATTTAGAGATTAGTATGAAAAGCATCTGAAAACATAATTCTCTCTTAAGTATTAGAAATGCAAAGTTTTTCTAGTTTGTTTTTCTCCTTTACATATTCTATCTCTGAAAAAAATGGAAAAATAAGATTTTTAATGTAGAATTTTACAGAAATACACAGATGTGTAAAAGTATTGTTAGATTTCCCTAGCATCTAATTTGAGAATAGTCCTACATAACTACCTATAGGGTTTATTTTTAGATTTTTTTTTTTTTAAAGGAAATCCTCTCAGTTAGTGGCATTTGTGTTATATTAATGTGGCTGGGCCTAATGACAGCATTTATTAGTGAGGTTCACATCTCTTCTGGGAATCAGTTTCTCTGTGCATATTAAAACAGCTAATTTGTTTTGTGTTTGATATAATAGATGTAATAAGAGAATGATTTAGGTGCCGACTAGTCATCATTTTACATAGGTAAGTGCAGTGGTAAAACAAGAACATGAGCTTCCACTATTACTCTTTCTTTGAAAAAGAGAATAGTGAGAAATAAATAAAATTAATTATAGCATGTATTGTAAGTACTCTATATTATTTATTCTTGTTTCATATATTTGTTGTAATTTTTACATTATATTAGACTTCTGCAATTAGTTTATTACAATCTTGGTATTACTTTTTACTAATGAGGGCTTGTTCTATATGTAGAACAATATACTGAAAGCACCAACTGGGTTTTTAAGACATGTATGGAAAACATATTTCACCATGCTCTTTTTTTTTTTCATTGCTTTCCATGAAGTCCTGGTTTCTTAAATTTTTATTGGTTTACAAGTAATTGTATCTTAGTTTGTTGCTTATAACTCTCTTTGTGCATGGCTGGTGTATTGAGGAGCACTGATGCCAGTCAGTTGTTACAGATTGTAGTTAGTGACATCATGAGATGGCTTGCTACCCATGGTTTTTTAGTTGTGTGTGGCAGCCATGGATATTAAATGTTTCTTCCTGAACTTTGTCTTCCTCTAAGAACTGAGATTCTAAATTGACTTTGAAAGCATGGTCTTTAGACTGAATTTTCAGTGAAGGAAAGTACTTTTTTTTTTGCTTTTGAAGTAGTTCTGTAACAATGGTGCTATTTGTCCTATTGATTTGTGTGGAAATAGTCAAGATGTCATGATGTAAGGAAGTGTACAAGGTACCTGCTAGTTTTAATTTAGAAGATAGATTCTACACAACAGTGCCTGGCTATTCTTTTTCTAAAGGAAAATGTCATAGTACATCTCCCTTGGCATGATTTTGGATTGGACTATATTTTGTGGTTGTATAGCCAAAAGGAAAAAAAAAAATCTAAGACATTTTTCAGAGTTGCACCTTAATTGCATGTAAATCAAAATAGTTCTTTAGAATCTGGTCAAATTGTAGTGGTTACTATTTGCAGTGCTCAGTCAGAACATAGTCGTATTAGTCCTCTTTCTGGGAATCAGGTTGTCATACCAAATATAGAATACACCAGAGGAAAAGTCTGCCAGCTCAGTAGACATTTATTTCTACAATGTGTAGGTATTAAAATTTTCATTTCTTGGCCTTGAGGCAGAGTTCCATCTGTTGGAGTTACTATTGCATGAGAATAAGAAGCCCTTTGCATTGCCTCGTGTTCCTTCTTTGGATGGTGCAGTGGTTGGAGAGATGGATGTTTTGAGAATGATTATGTGAACCCTCCCTGGATTCACTTTTATTAAAATTCAGGGGTTTAAACAACCCTTGGTCACAAATTTGCTCTGTTTGTTGTCTACTTTTCAAAGCCACATGAGAGAAACTCCTATCAGCACCAGTTTGTTTTTGTTGCTTGTCTGCTGTGCATTATAGAGCTTGTAACTGCATATATTATAGACACAATAAAATATATAGATGAATATGGAAATATTTTTATCTTTTGACACCAGAGAATAGTTTGCCTGACCTGGCCCTAGGTCTCTTTGTAGTACATTGGGAAAGAGATTATAAAACTGCAGTCTTCCTCTCTATTTTCCACATGGTTGTCCATTGGCTTTGGCATCCTTTGATGCTAACAGGCTTCTCCCAAAGCAGAGGGTACAGGAATGCAATTTGTAGTTTGTTACAGAGGCTGGACCGGAAGCCTGTAAAAGCTGTTGCAAATCTTCAGGTAATTCTGGAGGTGAATGGCCACGTTTTCTTTACTGCTGTTGCAAGTGAAAATGCTCAATAGTAGCAGCTGGAAGGAGAAGTTCTGTTGAAATACTCAGCACAGTCTGAGCTCATACACTTTAAAGGCAGACTGTATACTATTGTTTTTTCCTGCAGATCTCTTTATTGCCATTTTTGCCTTTTATTTTATGCCTGTATATATCCCTGCTTTTGTAGCAGAAATTAGCTGAATAGTACTACCAAAGCAGTGCTGCCATTATTGCAGTGATTATCACCCGTTAAAGTGATTTTTAAAAGTAGTTGAATAAATTTTAGTTTTGTTCTCAGAATAGGGTGGTGGGCAGGGAGGTGAGCAGAGAGGGATGGGGCTAAGCACTTAGCAATTTTGGAAGAGGCTGCATCAGTCACAACCAGTAAAAAATGCTCCTGTGAGGGATGGAAGATGTTGATTGTAACTTGTAAATTTAGACTTGTGGAATCTTGTGGCTAATCTGTGTCATAATCTTACTTCATGGTACTAAGGGCACCACTGAATCAGTCTGGTACTTCAGGCACTAATTGTTCTTATCAGGCCTGCCTGTGCTTTTGAACAGTGCCTGTACACTGGCCACCACTTCATCTGTGCCTTTTTTTGACTCTGGAATATTACAGGTAGTGGCAGAATCCTACAGGAAGAGATTTGGTAACTAGAGAAAATGCTTATGAAAATCTTAGCCGTTGCAGCAGAGAATGGTTTAGCACGTAGCACTCTCATCTTGTGGTAAAGTTTTCTGTTGTAGGTCTAGAATGGGTGGCAGGGAGTATTTTTTCAAACTTTGTGAATATAGAGCACTGTATCTTACCAACTGATTTTTGCCCTTGTTAATTTTTTCTCAAAAATTAATTTTTAAGACTGGATATAAATGCTTAGCTTAAGATTTGAACCTGTGTCAATTTTTCTTTAATTTATAAAGTAATAGGTAAATGCATTTATTGCTGGGAATTTGAAGCCTTGGTATTATTTTCCAGTAGAAGAGAATTTTTACATACATTAGTGTAGGTCTGATTTCTGAGTCTGTAATGTTTTCAGCCTGTCAGCTGCTGATTTTTCTTCCCTTGGGAAAATTTCTTGCCTCAAGGACAAATCCATGTAAATAGTCGTGGTACTTCTAAGTTCTCATAACAACCCTCTCACAGGTGTTGTTTCCATTATTTAACCAATGAAGAGAAGTGTTGTCTTTACTGACCAATCATATGGTTCCTTAGCACAGCATGTTATAAAAAGGCTGTGTAAAATTGTAAATAAAGCCTTTCTGATCTTTCTTCTACATTTAGTTAGGCTCTTAATTTTCATGTTCAACAGCGACACATTAGCATTATTATTGTACTTTATCTCATGATACTAAAAAGCCAACTTTAACATCATTGAAATTTTAAAGTTCTTCTTGTATTTTTTTAAGGACAATACCAGCGGTATAAATCAATAATATTGACGTTAAATCAGTACTATTTAGCAATGTTGAATTTTATTTCTTTTTTATCTTTAAGACAACATCTGGGGAAGATGTACGGGACTTCACTAAGGTGCTGAAGAATAAATTCCGGTCAAAGAAGTATTTTGCAAAGCATCCCCGACTTGGCTACTTACCTGTGCAAACAGTATTGGAGGGTGACAACCTGGAGACGTAAGCTTGGTCTATAGAGCAGTTGCTCCTGGAGTCACTGGCCTGTTCTGTCAGAAATAAAAAGCTGAAACTCGAAAGATAGCAAACAACAGTTGCAGAGCCTTGTGCTATGTTATTCTGTATTGTTTCACATTATTTACAGATCTTCTCTATCATTTTTAAAGTAACATATTTTATGCTTAGATTTTTATCAGCATTGTATTATAAAGCTGTGGACTTTACAGTGTCCATGGTAATGGATGAAGCAGGTAATTTTAGTGGGGGCTGAATAGCTGTTTTACAGAGAGTACTTTTGAGGACACTGGGTTTTTGGAACTGCACTGCTTATTTGATTATGTCAAAATTCCTGGAATTGGAAATGTCTGAGTTAATTAGGGTCCTACCGGCTTCAGAAATATTGGTGGCCTAATCAGAGAGAGCACTCTGTGTCTCCACGGTATTATTTATGGCGCTGACAGAAGTGCTCCACTATATTTACTCACTTGGCAGTTGTCAGCAAAAGACACTCTTACAAGAGCAAAAATTAAGATGTGTTGACAAGGTGCTAGAATTAGTTTCATGGCTTGACTGTCCCTCACATCCTGGAGTCTGTGGCACTGCTGCACTGTCTGAACACAGCATCACTTAGCAACAGCCCTTGCAGAGCCCTTCAGCAGAGACTCTGCATTCACACCACAGCGTGCTCAGTGCCAGTGCCCATGGTCTGAGGGCTTTCATGGATGTAGGGCTGTGCCTTTCATCTGCAATGAGTAAAGTAGGTTTCCTCATTAGCAGTTTAAGATACAGGAGGAAGTAATCTGAAAACTGCTTGATTGATAGCCTGGCTTCTGAGGAAGCAATGCACATTCAAATGTTCAAATGTTACCCACCAGAGGAGTCTTCAACTGCCACCAACACAGGAAACCAAAGCTGCTTTAATGAGATGAAAGTTAGCCAGTGCTGACAGAAATTGGAATGATAAGACTATAAACACAGGTCAGGATAAAATTCTGTCGGTCCAGTCATGTGGGAAAAATACAGATAAATTGTCAGCACCATGCTGAGAAAACTCTTTGTATTGGTTCTTTGCCCTGCAGGTGGCAATAATACAGTAATACATTCCTTTTAATAAAAAAATTGAAGAAAATAAAAAATCTTTTATAGTTATTCAAGTGTAAGAATGCATTACAATATGTATTTACCTCATTTTTATGTGTAAGGAAAAGAAGCATTGATAACTGTGACATTTGTGGGGGGGTTATTGGTGGGGTTTTTGCACCCCACCTTTTTTTTTTTAATACATTTTATTAGTTAATTTAAAATGAAAGTTCCAGTGCTTGAGCAGAATTTAAGTGAATTGATTACGGTTTATGAACTGCAGTTCAACCAATAACACTGGATTTTTCTTTAAATTGATTAATTTGGATTTTTCTTTAAATTGATTTTTAAGTAACAAAATTAAGTACGAGGTCAGTCTTCTGTCTCTCCATGACATGTGGCAGTATTTGTTGCTGTCTCTTTTCTACATCAATTGTTACTGGTTCAGGGTGGGTTGCTGTTTAAATTATTTTGTGTTTTTCCAGCTTTCTCTTGCTTAAATGGTTCCAAAATTTTAGTTTCATAGTTTCATTCTTTCTCTCTTTCTTTTTTTTTTTTTTTTTGTCTTCCTTACAGTCCTATCACTCTCATCAGTATGTGGCCAGAGCAATATGAGTGAGTATGCAGAAATCCTTTATCTGGAAAGCCTCGTTTGCCAGTTGTTTTCTTTTAGCTCAGTTGCAGTTAATCTGATGTCCCTGAACTATAGGGCACGGCTGACCCAAAGCAATAACAAGGAATACTGTGCATGTATTTATTTGTCATCAGTCTAACTTGATTTAAAAATAATGTTGTCTATATCATTAATTGCTTTAGACACCAATAATTTTTTTTATTATTATTTTTAAACTAGTCCTTCCCAGTCTCCACAGCTGTTTCATGATGATACACACTCCAGGATAGAGCAGTATGCTACTAGGTAAGAGAGACATGGTTTCTCACTATCCATTGCACTTTGCGGTTGATTCCTGCAGTTTTTAATACACACTACCGGTTAGATATTATTTATTAAAAAGATATCATTCTCTGTACTTAGAAGTAAGTAGAATGTTTTTAAATCATTAGCTTCTGATTATGGCCATATTAAGTGAAAAATACATGTGTTAAATCTATCATCTCTCATGCAGAATGGAAGCTGTTGCACAATTGTATTATTTCTGAAATGTGCCATTATTTGTTTCTTTCTTCATCTTTAACCTTTGAAATAAACTGAACTTGTTCTAGGTTTTCACAGTAGGATATTAGATATTAGAATATTAGATTCAGGGCTTTGTTTTCTTCTGTGATAGGCTAACACACTGCATTACTGTTGGCTTTTAGCAGAGTAGATTGCAATTATGGATATTTTATATTGTGGCTTTTGTGGGGTCATCCTAGCCTGTTGTGATAAAATGTTGAGCTGCGTCACCTCTGAGTTGCTTCTAATTTTCTTCCTCAGCTTTCAGTTTTTATCCTTTCTTGAAGGCTCTTTGCAACTCTAGGGTCCCTTCCCTGTGTCTCTCTGCTCCCTGATTAGGGCCATCTGCTGGTTCTGTATACTATCCCAAGCAAATCCTCATTAATGATGGAGATCCTAAATGTGATAATAATGATGTCATCTGCATTTATGAGTTGGAATATCTATTATTCACTAAGGGATTCAGGGCAAGCCCTTCTCTCTTAGAAGTACGGGGGCTTGTACTACTTCCCTATGTAACAAAGGGACTATGAAGATTAATTTCTAAAATTGTTTCATCAAAAGATTTGAAGATGCTGAGTTTATAAAGGTGACTTGTAAACATGTTGCTCACTGTGAAATAGATTTGTTTGAGAAGCCCTAGAACAGAGATGATCTGATTTGTCCTGAGTCGCTTCAAAGATTCTCTTCCCTTCAGGGGAGATGTTGGAGCACAGTGTCCCACCCCAGCCATGGTGGAATAGACAATCAAGACAACACCCAGTGTGTGCCTTAATTTCTTCTTCGACCCTCAGGAATAATGACAAATGTACAGGAGGGCAAACTTGTTCCATTCTAAAAGAAGTCACCCAATCCCTGTTCTTTAGGGCCTTGCACACTCCCTTCAAAGGGAAGTTTGAAGATGTCTATAGTAATGCATAATGCACTTGCAAAAATATATGTGAAATTAAGATATCTTTATAGTAAAGGAAATAGCCATATTTGGTGTAGTTGAATATATGTGTAGAGCATTAAACGTTCCTACATTTATGTGTATGTCTCTTATATACATAAGGTAAATCTTTCCAGGAAACTTGAATAGATAAAAAATTTCTGCTTTGGTTTCACAGAACTGTAAGACCTTGTATGCAAGGTCTTACATATGGACTAATAATCTGGTCTTTTTAGATTAATTGCTTTCAAAATTAGGAACTGTAGGCAATGATTCCCTGTAATTATGCTGCTTTTTGTGGTGTTTTACAGGACTTGTCTGTCCACAGTAGTGTATTATTTGCCAAGCACAATTTCAGATGTTGCATGTGCTATATTTAAAAAGGATTCATCCTCTTTTGTTAGTCCAGCTTCAGAAAATTCAAAAAGAAAACCATCTGTGAAAACATCTCTTTAACTAATTTTGCCATGAGAGTTGTGGTGAAGCTAATGATAATTATACTAGAGCTAGAAAATACAATTTTGTTGTTTGGCAAGTAGAATTAATTAATCATAGCACAAGTTTCTCATAAAAGTCCTCTGGATTATAGGTTTACATCATAAAATCTAGGAGTTCATTCCTAACCATGTATACCAAGGTTGCCATATCTGAGCTGTTTCAAAGTAGAGCTGATTTTCACACTGCCTCTGTTTAAATTGTGCAGCATGTTGTCTGAAAGTCGTGGTCTTTCCCTGCCTTTCAGGCTTGCGCAGATGGAAAGGACCAACGGCTCCTTCCTCATGGACGGCAGCTCCACCACAGGAAGTGTGTAAGTAACTCATTAAGCTGTCAGGAACTTTGGTTATAAATTCAGCAGTTCTAGCACAGGACTTAGTCTCAGTGAGAACAGCTATTAAGTGTGAGCCCAAGGATGCCTCCATAAATTTAGTTATTCCAAGCACCAGTTGCAGAAATTGGTGATGTTCACTTGATGAATGTGGGAACTTTACATTTGTCAGCCATTCTGCTTCAAAATGAGGATATTTCATGTGACTAGTAAAAGGCCACAGCCCTGTTCATTCTACTTTGTATTCCTTTTCTGCTTTTATCATAGTATAAAGAAAAAGCCTTTTTTAGGCTTTTTCTAGACCCTAGACAACTTTCTTCTTAAAATAAAAAATCATCTGTACTTTGAAGATTCTTCAGAGGCAGAGCAGTGTTGCTACTTCTTGTTTACATTTCAGTGTTCTGGCTGCTGATCCATCTGTTTGTACCTGGAATTGTCCTATGTAATAAACATAGCCCTACATTATTTTACCAATTATTTTTTTTAAGTTGTGTCGCTTTTGTTGTAAAAAACCTTAAGTAAAATGAATTGGTTCTATTCTTGGAAAACATAGAACCTCTCGAATTGCTGATGAGCTAAATACTTCTTTTTAAATATAGAAATGTGTTTTAACTTCACTTTATCATCAGTTCAATTAATTAAATCAGCATTGTAGGACTCTGCCTCTTCTAAGTTATTTACAAATGCCATCAGCATTTTTGAAGAGGAAATCTGAAATTGTTCTTGTTCAGCTTTAGTTAGAAAATGCTCTTGGTCTCAGTAACACTTTCTTTTGCTGTTTTAAAATCTAATAGTGAAATTATTCCATCCATGAGTGTACTAACAGATTGAGATTTAAAATACTTTGCTTGAAAGAAGCACATGTGACACCCTTTAAATGTTGCCTCTTTCCTGGTCTTTCCTGATTAATTAACTCTATTTACATACCAAATAAAACCTTTTTTCATGCAAACAGTTTTAATGTGTTTCTGTCATTGGCACACTCACCAGTGAGAGAAATGCAAAAAAAAAAAAAAAAGCAAACATACTGTCATTTGGCAGGAAAGCTGGAAACTTGAAGGCAGCTAAATGGTCATACACTTGAGTTGTGTATTTTGAAATTAATGAGCCCACTTATATACAAAGACAAAAATAACCATCCATCTGAATGGTAACAGGGGGGTTGTATGCTTAATTTTTACTGGTAAATCAGCTGTTGATTTTAAAGCAATTTCCCTGCATTCCTTTTCCTTAAAAAAGATTTTTTCATCCAAACTTTTGTACCAACATGTGACAGGTACCTCTGAATTTGGGTCTCAGTCAGGGGACTATTACACAAACAAAATATGGGTAAGAATGTAACCTTGCACACAATGACACCTTTCTGTTTTATTTACAGATTACAATGCATGCTCTCATTAAGGCATAAGTACTGAAGTACTCAAAATTCTGAAGGCCTGTGGTTTAAAGTTTAAACTATTGCCATAGAATCATTTAGGCTGGAAAAGGCCTGTAAAATCATTAATCCAACTGTCCAAGTCCACCACTAAACCATGTTCCCAAGTGCCACATCTACCTCCCTTAAATACCTGCAATGATGGTGACTCAACCACTGCCCTGGGCTACCTGTTCCAGTGCTTGACAGCCCTTTTTGATGAAGAGGTTTTTCCAGGGAACTACAGAGCTGCAAAGTTTGTATCTCAGTTTGGATCAGAGGTTGCTGAAACATTGGGAAATTAGGATTATAGTTCAAATATCTTCTTATTTTTTTTTTGAATGCCATTTAACATAGAAATGGGGATAGTGTAACCATTCTCATATGGATGGAATTCAACGGAGCAATTTGAAATGTGAATACATGTTTTTTTTTAGTTCAGATGTAAACCCCTGAGCCAAGCTTCTTTTTTTTACAATACTATTTGAAATATTCAGGAAACAATTGCTAGTTTGGAAATCAAATTCTGTGCTTCTCATAATTGGATTTCTGTTCCATTATATTTTTTATTGGTCCTGAAGAGTCCTTCAGTTTACTGTGAATATAGAACAGAGGCAGTGTTGCACTTGATTTTGGAAGTTACTTCTTTGGTCTTGTCAGGTTCACAAGCTCAGCAACAATACTTTTAACACTCTTCATGCTTCAGAGATTATATATAAGAAATCATCTACATTTGAATAAGAAAACTTCTGCTCTTAGTTAAACATAATGAGTTTATTCTCTGGAATGTTTTGCAATATGCCATTTGATTAAGAAAGCGCTCATCAAAGATAATTCTTGGGTTTTAACTAACCTGCTTTCTTGAATGTAATTGTGACTTCTATATCTCTGACAAAGCTTTGCTAACCCTCCCCTTTTCAAAAGATATGTGAATTTCATTTAAAAATGCATTTTCCCTAATCAAAAAAATAGTTGTAGATAGCAGAGTAAAAGGCATGGTGTCTACTGTATGTCCAGCTTCTTTAAAAACATTCTAATGCTCTCATGCCTGAATTTTCTGGTACAATTGCATTGAATAGAAATATTTTCCCTTCATGCCATCTTCTCTTTGCATTCGACAATTCTAAATATTTTGGCTAGAATGTTGTGATGGATTTTATTTGGCTTTAATTCATGCAAAAGCTTCTCTGTCTTTAAAACAGACTTACCTATTCACAAATGAAGATGAGCATAAGGAAAATATTAATCTTTACAACAAAGAATGATAAATAGTGTTCCTGACAGAAAGCTATGCCACACAATTTGAGAAGTCATGGTATAGTAGAATGAAAATTAAAAAAAATTAAAAATTGTTAGAGGAATAGGACAAGAGTGTAACTCTCCTATTCCTGTAATGTATAAGCAATCCTATCCAGCCCATGCTAAAGTGAATTGCACTGGGCATAGTATAAACACTTTCAGAGTAAATGCGGATACTTAATAGCTGTTTTCTGGTTAGTGCCTTTACTATCAGTTATCTTCACATCCACCGCATTGTTGATGCTATTTCACACTTATCCTAAGGCAGAATTGGAGCATATCTGAAATTTTGTTAGGGAATTCTGCACTCAAGTTCAGAAGTAGGAAGAGGTTCAGAAATGAAGGCTATTGATACTTTTACCTGGCACTGCTACTTAATGTGATGTAAGTCAAACTGGAGCCCCAGTATGTAGTAACTGAATACTGTGGCATGATATAAGCGGTTAAGAGGTATCTTGTTACAACAAGAAATTTGTTTCATGTGATGGTAAACTTAGGAGAAGAACAACAAAATTAGACTAAGCATTTTTGAGTACTTTTTTTCATCCTTATTCTAGTATGTTTCATAGCATCAGTAGGCTAAAGTACACTTTGTTTGGACTAGAACACGTGCTTAGTATGAGAGCTACAGCAAAATTAAAATTGTTAATGAAGTAAGCTCACAAATAGCCACATCTTCATATCTTAAATCCAACTTAGCAATCAGTTTTCTTAATCAGATATAATTATAAAATAATTCACTGATGAAAAGTGATGGTCAGGTAGTCTGAATTTTTCTTTCTACAGCATAGTTCAATAAAAGGGAAGTTATATGCAGCTTTGTTTGCCTCTTGCTTCCTCTATGCACAATGCATGTTTTGGAATACACATCTTGAAAATATACATCCACAAGGAGAATAGGATACTTCAAAGGCTGTTTTCCCCGGGCTTCTTTTTTGGGGTGTTCTTTTCCTCTGAGATGTACTTTCAAGTCTGACCTTCTGGGACGTCTTGTTTGCTGCTTTTTACTATGGTGAAATGCAGAATAGGAACTACAGCCTCTGCTGTAGAAGGACTTTGTGTACTTCTGGTTGTTTCTCAAACCACACAGGGTATTCAATAAAATAACCACCAAGAAAGTGAGCAATTAAATTTTACATGATGCTTTTATTTTGATTGCTGATTGCCATCTCCTACTTCTTCTACAGAGCAATGTCCCAGATTCTCAAAATGAAAGTATTTGACTGGCATAGAACAATGACCTTGTTTTGTAGGTCATTTGAAGCCCTGTCCTGGGACTCCTGTGCTACTAATGAATCTATCCTAATTACAGTCATGAGGTTTGTTGGTGCAGGTTCAAGGTTGTGTTTTTTCAAACTAGTAATTTTGCAAGACAGATCAAAGGCAGAACCCATGGTAAAAATACACTTTTTGTTCAGAAGACTTCCTTTATCAAATGCCTGTGAAAAAACATGCTGTCTGTTGCAACATGTGATGCCTAAAAAAAGAGCAATCAATGTTCGCAGCCTCTCCAGTAGGCTTTCTGAGGCTCTGGACCAGTGGGAGAGAAGGGAAATGAAGTTTTTGCAGACTGAATAACTTTGAGACCAAAGTATAAATTACCTGTATTTAGCTGTGTTGATCTCATCTACTGGATCACAACACAATCAAGAGTATGTAAGAATTTACTGTGTAAATTTTTTTTTAAGTGTTTATAGGTTTCATTAAAAAATGAGGTTACACCTAATGCAAAATCTTGACAGAATTTCAGATTTAACAAATTTCAATAAATATAATAAATCCAGCTTTACAGAGCCCTGTTTTTAAAAAAAGATCCAGTTTAGGTGTCCTAAATTTTGTTTATAAACTATTTCACCATTTCAAAATGTAGACAGCAGCTTTTTGATACCTAATTAAAATAAGCAGACTAAACTAGATCAAGTGAACATTCCTAACATCATCAACACCCTTGCACAAAAGGCTGTATGTGTAGTTACACAGTATCACCTAAATTCACATGTAAACAGGGGTTTGAAGCCTGGATAAAGCTGTGTTCTCTCACTTGCCTGCTTTAACTCTGTTTTTGTGCTTGCCCAGGGTGGGACATTGAATTGCTGGCACTCTTGGCTTGCTGGGGCCATTGCAGTCACAGGCTACTCTGCACCTTTTGGAGGCCTGTTCCCTGCCAAGTTTGAAGCCCTCAGAGGGTTTACCTTGCTTTGGCAAAAATTTCCTTACAAGGGTTAGGGTATTTTTGTCAGAAGAAACCTCTAATCCATATGTATGGCCTGCAAGACATTTAATGTGCTTTACTTGCATTTATTTATAGATTCTTTCTCACCACAGAAGTAACTGTTATTTCTTCCAGGGTATACTTTTCTAAATAACTTTTACTATTTTTGCTATTTTTGCTATTTTTACTCTTTTATTATTATTATTCAAATGAGATGGTACATTTGGAAATTCTGTGATGAAAGATGTTAAATTGACTGATAGGAAATTTTTAAAAGCCTCCTGAAATTCTCCATTATGCTTTTATTTGGAAAATAAATGCTTTGCACATAATGAACTTCTGATTTTTGCATGTGCTTTCAAAGGGAGTCCTTGAGGATACTTTTCATTCTGTAACCAGTGGATAGCAGAATTTGCAGCTGCTACTTTCCAACAATTGGAGGGGAAAAGCACACAAAATATTTTTAATATGAAAAAGTTTCTTTTCTAAATAATATCTGAATATGTGTGTATATACTGCTCATGTATGTGTCACTCTGCTCTGACCATGCTTTAACTGTAGGGGATCCTTAGGGAAGAGTGTGTACCAATACTTTATAGTATCATAAGGTATGCAGTATCTGGTTTGTAGTCAATTAAAGGAGATAATTTAAGGAGGGTTTTCTTCAGCATTTATACTGCTGCAGCAATTTCTCTCTTAAAAAATGAATAGCATATGTTTTTCTGTTGTTGATTCATTCTTCCTGAGTAACCAAGCAAACAAACTGGTTTTAGGATGTGATATCTTTCACTTTCTATCTACATGACTTTATTTATGGAGAAAAGCCAGCAACTTGGAAAGTAAGGCACATCTGTACAAAACCAAATTCACTTGGGTATTAAAGCATAATTGAAAGTGTCAGGACTTCTGTATCTCCTCACCAGAGGGTAATTTTATGTGAGTCAGGAGGAGGATAGTGTTATAATTTACTTCTGTCCCTGTATCTCTAAGAAGGAAATCTATAACCAATGCAGAATTTCAAGGTATTGTACGTGTATATCAAAATAGAGGGAGAAAAATAGACCTTTTTTTTTCCTAATTTTAATAGGACTTTTTTTTCTCTAATTCTATGAGATAAATTGAGCAAACCAAAGTTGTTTCCTAAAAATTTAAAAAATGTCACATTTTGTTAAAAATAGATACAGAAGATGCTTGTTTGTTTTATTTATTTTAAGGCATTTCAAATCAGTCATCTTTGATTGCTGACTGATTCTTGTTTTCACTCTTTCTTTTCAAACCACTAGCAGCATTTGTGCTCTTTGCATAGATTAAACTAAACTGATCCTTTATTACAGATGAATCTTCTTTTCCTGTGCATTGTATGTTTATATGGTTTCCTTTCAGTATGTTTTTTAGGCTTAATTTCTTCTCACTTAGTCTTTTTCCGTAAACAAACAAAATCCCTCAGCTTGATAGAGATGTTTACTCACATAAATGTTTTACTGCTCTGTCTTTATCTCTGTTGTTTAATTGTTTCAGAGAAGATGAGCATGCCCTTATCCAGCAGTATTGTCAGACGCTGGGAGGAGAGTCACCTGTGAGTCAGCCACAGAGTCCTGCTCAGATACTCAAGTCAGTGGAGAAGGAAGAGCGGGGCGAGCTGGAACGTATCATTGCTGACCTTGAAGAAGAGCAAAGGTCTCGTAATCATCCTAATGGTGTCTGAATTGTCATTTTGGTGTTGTTTGAGCCATGCATGTACTATGTTGAAGATGAGAAAGACCCAGAAGTCATGATTTTAGCGAATAAAACCCAAACAACCATCCACAATCAAGGGATATGTTGTGCATAGCCTGGCTCTGTTAGATAGAAGAGGGAGTGTCTGTGGAGAAATAAATTAGTTTCACTTTTACTTCACCACCTTTTCTTCAATCCCCCATAAAACACAAATCAAGATGTTGTCTTTGTTTGAGCTGTTTGTGTTGTTAGCTGGAGATGCTAACATTGTTTGATCTAAAGAAGTCTTTTATTTTCATTTACTTGATTAAATCATCATTCTCCTCCACTTTTCAATATCCCAGGAGTCTGCAGATAGAATATGAGCAACTAAAGGAGCAACAACTTCGGAGAGGAATAAACCCTCTTGCTTCACCTCCTGACTCCGTTGTGTCACCTCAGCATGCTTCTGAAGATGCTGAGCTCATTGCTGAAGCTAAACTCCTGAGGCAACATAAAGGTCGCCTGGAAGCAAGGATGCAAATATTGGAAGATCACAATAAACAGTTGGAGTCTCAGCTCCACCGGCTACGGCAGCTCCTTGAGCAGGTACTTGTATACCTTGGCCCATACTGTTTCTGCACAATGGATTTCTTGGTGGAGCAAAGGCATTGACATTTTACTGCAGGTAGTTTCACCATGCACTCTTGATCTGTTGCAGTCAATCATTTCTAATGAGATATTTTTTCTTACCCTCTAGTATAACCCATGGTTAATGTCAAATTAACAGAAAATTATTGCAAGTGCTGGAGTGATTGTGGGAACTTAGGAAACACTGAGAATAACACACACAAGAGCAATAGGTTTTCATTAATTAAAAAGCATGGGAAGAAAATATATACCCTACTCCAAATAATGATGCCAGCCAGATCTCATGTTTGACTTCAGTTTTCCCAGACACTTTCCTTAAATAATATGTTTATTTGCTGTCAAGCCTCTCTTAGCATTCCAGAGATAGATGGCCAAAGATATGTCTGAGGTACAGAGAAGCACTTAATTACATTAAAAATCCAGTTCCTCTTGAGTAGCATATTTAGACCAATGAGCTACAGCAAAGTGGTCTTTAACACAAGTAAATGCTGGAGGTAAGAGCCTTTTAGCAAGTGCTGGTAGCTGGAGATGGTAGGGTTTCCTTGTTGGCAGAAGGAACGCTGATTGCTTTGGAAGTTGGCATCTGCGCACCTGGCTTATGGAAATAACAGGAGCAACATGTACCAGGTGTTAGAGGTGGTAGTTTGTACTGTATCATGTGGAGAAGCTTGAGTAATGAAGATCAATTTGTATGAATGTTTTCTTCTAACTAATTGTTGCATTTGAGTCAGAGTACAATTAGACAAGTGTTTCCTACCTTCCATGAATCAGATGTAGTAGGGGATTTAACTAAGCCTAGAAACAGGCTACAGGTAAACTTACCTAAACCAGCTATTAAAATGGCCTAAGTTCCTGCCGTAGATGATACTCTCACTACAAGGATTAAGATATTTGCTGCTTGTTTCACTGGCTGATTTGTCATTTTTTCTAGGCAGTTTTGGCTGAATAGGATTTAGATGCATCTGTTCAATGACTTCCCTGCCCCTCTAGCAGAGTAAACTTTTTTTATAGTGACTGTTATTCTAGCATTTTAATCAGTATTTGAGTAGCTATATGTTTCACAGGGAAGATAGCAACTGATACACTGTTAATAATAATAATTTATAAAGTAAGGATCTTGGTATATGTGGCCAATACTTGGTCTTTCAAAGAAGCTTTTAAAATCTGCAAAGAAACATGGTTGAATAGAAAACAGAAGTTCTGCCAAACCCATGATCACTTGCAGCTTAGTGCTTAGAGCAGAAGCTTGTTCATCCCCTAAAACCATTTTTTTTCTCCCTAATGTAGCTGAGGATGATCTCACAATTTTGTAATCTTTTTGGAATCCTTATACCATTTTAGTATACCTTTAGGGTATACGTTTTTGTTGTGATAAAATGGGTCAGAGAATGGACAGTAATTCTTTCTTATCATTTTTGCCTTTGGAATTTTCTAGGCATTCTGCAGCTTTTGGGTTCAGATAGGGTAAAGTAGAATAGAGGTGACCTTTTTCAATATTTCTGACTGTTTACACCTCATTTACTGTATACTGTTGCTCTTTTGCTTTCTGTCTGCATTGTCCTGTCTCTGTGGGAGTCACGCCGTGCTTCTGATTGTTCCAAGTATTATTTCCTAAGGTCTTTGTTTCTCCTCTGTCATTTAATAAAGTGGCTCATACAGAGTCAAGTATATGAGATCTGCATTATTTCTTTTATAGCGTATCTGTGGCTTTTCAATATGCCTTTCTGTACAGATCATTACTTAATTTACCGGATGCTTTACAAGCTATTTCCAGAATGTTGAAGCTACTCCCCTGATGGGAATTCAGAAATTATGAATAATTTAAATTTTTAGGAGTGTTCTTTCAAATTTATTTTGACATTGATACAATTATGAAGCAGCACTGATTTCTGTTACTACCCCCTTTGAAAAAAAGACCACTCCTCAGCATGTTTATTGTTCCATCAGCTTGGCCACTACCTTTTAGGACAGCCTTTATCTCTTTCACTGTTTGGGGAAGGACTTTATTGGAAGCCTATTTATATTTATTTGTTTCTTTTTTGCTTTTACTGGCTGTCCCAGTTATTTTTAGTGGATGAAAGTAATACCTTTTCTTATTAATAAAATGGATGATTTGCAAGAAAGATACTCATAAGCCCCAATCTCAAAATATATAACAAGAGTATAATTACTAGAATTAAAGGACACAACTGTCTTACAGCAATATCTTTGCTATGGCTGGCATTTCATGCCATCTCTGTTTGCTATTCTGTCAACAGCAAGTCTCCCCATTTCTTTTTTCCACTAACCTCCTGACTGGTATTTTGTACCACTGGGTATAAAATACTTGGAGTTTTTTTCTCCAAAAGATTAGAATGAGTCTGTCTACACACAGATATTGGGGTAGAGAGTTAATGAAATTTAGAAACTTTCATGTAGTAACTGCTTAATCTAGATGAAAGCATTCTAGAACATTCTTAAGAAGAGAGCACCTTTCGCAGAAATATGCATGCATCTGCACTGCACATTTGTCTACTTCAGGTCACAATTCTGAGGTTACCATACTATTTTTATTTTAGAAAGCCCAAAGGATTGTTAGCTGTCACAGAATGTTGTCATTTTTGTCTGCCTGATTGATTAGGTGCCAAAAAGGAAGGTGAAACAGAACTGGCAGGTGGCAGCTTTGATAGCAACATGTTAATCAGACAGAGAAAAAGCAAAGAATCTGTTCTCATTTTTCTTTCTTCAGCCTTTATAGATACTGCATTTTCAAAGTCAAAGTGAGACCTATTAGGAAGGGCATTTAAAGTCTGTTTGGATTTTTCTCTGTTTTCTCTGAGCTACTGAATAGAGGTTTCATATTGGATTTGATATTGAAGTTAGTGGGAGCTAAAATAATCTGTCAACAACTGTATGATCAGACAGAGAGTAAACAGGGGCTGCAACTCCCTCTCCAACTGAAAGCTGAGGAGCTTTATCAGAAGAGTTGTTTCTTTTGTAGATGGGAGAAAAATTCTGAAACAAGAAGAAACATCTGTAATGAATGTGGTAGTAAAATCGGCATTTTTGAGGTATCTTGTGATTCAGACTGGGGACGCTGAGGTTTAGTTAGGTTTTTACTAAAAGGCAACAGAAGTCAAGGAAAGAACAGGCATGTCTGAGCTATCCATTAAGCTACAGAGCACTTCATGCTCTTCTTTGCAAAGACATCAGCAGGAGGCATAGGGAAATAAGGCACTGTAGATTAAAACTGGTTGAAATAAATATCTCCTTTGAAATGCCTTAAGAACTGCTGTAATACAGAAACAAAACCACAATTTCAGAGCTTTCTGGAGAAGGACTCATTTGTCCCTTCATATCTTTGCTTGGTTTTACCTAAAAAGAAGTTTGAAAACTCCCTGAGACTGGGGCAGGAAATCTCTCCCTCATCCCGACAGAGGCTCACTTAGTATCCCTGCTTTTGTTTCTTTCAAGAAGCAGCAGAAGGTGTATAACTACATCTAGAGCTATCTGCTTTTGGTTTCTGGCTTAAGGGTTGTCTGCTGAGTTGTTTTGAAGAATACATGAACTTCGTGATGCCTGAAGTGGGGTGCAATGGGATGCTTTTTCAGTGTTACATAATTGGAGTCAAATAGAATGTGATTTTCTACTGTTATTTTTCTCAAGTTCTCTAACAATAAAATTGTTAGATCATGTAAATGCATGTGGATATATCTATAGCCTCAACTGGTTTGCATTTAACATTTTCCAGTATCTGATTATTAAGGGAGTATTAAGGCAATTATGCCATTACCACAAACCTTCACTTTCTGCTCCAAACCCCACTCTTCAGCTGCTTAGCAATATTGTCCTTAATTTGGAAGAAAAGTTTGTTTGTTTAGGCTTTTCTTTTTTATTGCAGTCACTGGAACTCCACAGTGTAACATTTATCAGTATATTTAAATGAAAATGAAGTAATCAGCTGTTGCCATCTGATTAGAAGATGGTGGTTTTTGTCGGGTTTGCCTTGTTTTTAAACCCAGCTGCAATATTTCATTCTGACTGCCACAGCAGTATATGGTACATTAATGTAAGGTATTCCAAGTATGTTTTGTTTTCTTTCAGTTTATCCTCAGTTTTAGTATCTCTCAGTTTATGATAGTCCTTGTGCTCTGCAGTGCTCTTTTATCACTTACAATAGAACTGGTACAAAGTCAAGGTACGAAGTGGTACCTTGACTAACTCATCACCTGGGTTTCTAGGCATTTAGTTTCTACCAACATTAACTTTGCAGTTCCTCACGATGCTTGACTGAGCCTATGTGTTGCTGTGCTGCAGTTTTGTATGTCCAGCACAGTTGATCTAATTCACCCTCATTCGTCTGTGCACAATTTATTCATAGTTGCTGCTCGAACAATGCCAGAGGCAGAGATTTACAGGTGCAAGTTTGCATTTTGGATGATTCACATTCTCTCTGTTCATCTGTTTGTGTGGATGGCAAGCAGTGACTCTGCTGCTGGAGTTAGTTTTGTTGTTCTGTATTGAAGGGACTCCTAACCTTTGGAGAATTTGCTTCCTCTCTTTACAATTACAGCTCTAACATCTGGAACAGTGGTTCCTGGCAATACAGAATTGCCTGGGTTAAGTTATCCCAGACTTCTCTGATTTAAAATCACCACACATTTTACTTAGACTCTTTAGCTGGATTGAAGCCTGGTACTGAGCAGCAAATTACTTAACTACTGGATAGTAATTCACTGTTCACAGAAGTGTCTTGACAGTAAAATCCTTCTCTGGCTTGAAAACATTTCCATTTTGTTGTCTCCTATGCAGACTAATATTTCTTGGTTAATTCTTTTAGTCAAATCTGGCCTTTAGTATTGTCATGCTGAAAGAGATGAGGTTTAGAGGTGTTTTACTGAAGACTGTTTTTGTTAAGTTGGAGGCTACCTCAAGAAATTGAGTATTTCAGTTAATGCTGTGAAGTGCAAAGGAGCAAACTTGTGCACAAATTAGCAACCGTTCTGTATTCTAGCTCTGCATCAAGTCTCATAGCTGTTCTAGGTACTTGCTCAGTTTCAAAAAGACCTTAAAAACAATGATATTTTGCATTACTTCAGTATCTGTTTTGATAGATTTACTTATTAACCTGCTCCTTAAGCTGTTCAGAAGTAATTTCATAATTTGAAATCAAAAATATAAGTGATAGCAGCAACAATTTCAGCTACATCTCCTCAGATGTAAATATTATTTCACACATTTCAGGCTTTTTCAGAATAATCTCTTGTGGAGCTCAAATGCTGTATTACTAGTATCTTCTTTGAAGGAATTTTTAAGGGAAGAAAGGAAGGAAAATAAGGGAAAAATGCCTGAATAAAGCCCCTTCCAATATTTCTGAGCGGCTACAGCCTTTTCTTATTTTCGGTCCATACATGTAAAATGTAATCTCAAAGATGCATATGGTTACAGCTAAATGTAATATCAATTTCAGCAATTCTTCAAGTGAATTTAAGAGTCCAGAAAAGCTTCTTCTCAAAGTATGTAAGTTATTTCTCATAATTTTCAGGAGTTTATGTATTACAAATTTTTACATAATACAAATTCCTGCAAATTTGGTATCTTCCACATGGTTGAGAATCAGCAACAGCAGTAGTAATGGCTGGCTACCACTTTTTAGATGTAATGAAGTTGTTTAGAATCAGTCTTGAGTCGTCACTTGATTCTGGAGTTTCACAAATCTGTTCATGATTGAACAGCCGTTTCTAAGCATGCTCAGTCATCCTTGAAAAGCTTTTTATGGGCCTCTAGCTGAATGTCCTGTTTGTCTGTGTATATACTCTTGCAAATAAATACAACCCAAATAATCCCAGCCTTTCTGCAGTGCTGGACTGGGAACTTTGGCATACTGTGTGTGTTGTATATTACATTGTGGTTTTGTGATGCATCAGAATGGGGTTTTTTTTAACAAGACCATCAGTTGGAGTCTTGTAATAGCTGTTCTTAAGTCTAAATTTTCTTTTAAGAAGTTCTTGGTTTGTTGTTTTTAGTTTTACCCCTCATCAGTTGCGTAGGCCTAAGCCAACTTTCAATAGTTTGGAGAACAAACAAGAAAGATCACCTAAAAAAGGAAAGGAACAAGATGGCTGCATGCAAGCCTACAATTAATTTCTGTGGATACAAGTAACATAAATTTGTGTCTTCTTGTCTTTAATGTAGCCTGACTCTGACTCCCGAATCAATGGCGCCTCCCCCTGTGCTTCACCCCAGCACTCTGCCCTCGGCTTCCCACTGGAGCAGGACACAAGTTCACAGTTCCATCAGACAGGTGAGTGTGACTACTGGGTAGGTTTGTTGGCACCTTCTGGGAAGACTTGTATATCAAAAGGAGCAGATCTTTGCGATGCTTGTGCTCAGTGCAGCTGCAGGTGTTGCTTCCTCACACTTGCAAGGGGCTGAGGTATCCTAAGAATCAGTGTGACTCTGGATTACAGACTTTTGTCAATAGACTCCTTGGTCCCAAATACTCTGGTCAGGTGAATTTACTGGGCAAATCCGTCCTCACTGAAAGGGAAACCAGACTTCATTGGACTGAAGTGGCCAAGAGCTGTTTGTCCCACACTACCCACATCAACCCAAGTAATCTGTCAGATGCAGGACCAAATGTCCAAAGCATGTAATCCACCCTTGATATCTGCTTTAAAAATTCTTGTGTAACCTCTGCTTATCCTGATATTTTGATGTTCCCACTCCCAAAAGTTCGCATCTTTAGGGATAATTCAATATCTATGGCTATAAGCTCTGCACATAAAGGGATTTCTCTCTTGAAAGATTATTTTAAATTCTGTTGTATGAATTTCAACTCATGAATTTCACCGTGAGTTTGCAGAAATAACTACTTTTGCATGGTCAAAAGTAGGGGGAAAAGGAAAATATTTTTCTCAAATTATCTTAGGTACAAGTTCCTCCTGTTTTTGTTTTTAAGCCTTGTGTTATAGATTAAGTATTATTTTGTTCCTGTAGAAAACAGGAAAAATATTCTCTTCCATACTGAACATTTTTCATTCAGCATTAGCATATGTTTTTATTTTATCTGGAAAAACATGGAACTTTGAATATGATTTCAAGCAGTGAAAAGATCCTGTCCAGTAAAACTGCCAACAACACAGACAGTTATGTTTCCTAATCATTCTCTTGGTTAATTTTAAGCATCATTTTTCAAAGAGATGGCAAGGAGGAAATGGCTGGTACATGTTGAATAAAGACCATGTAAAACATAAATGTTGGGATTTTTTTCAGAGAAAGAATTGTGTGTTCACTCTGAGAGTTACATGACAAATCTTCTGTAATTGGAACAGAATTTTAATTGAGTAGCTATTGAGTTCAATTGGCTCATCTTGTCATTTTATTTATTTTAACTGTAAATTTTTATATACTGTTCCTTGCTGGCAACTTTTAGTTAAATCCTGGATGCAATGGTTAAGTTTTAATAAAAGAGAAATTAGTTTGACTGCAAATCAAGAATGTAAGTTTCATGTCCTCTCCCAAGGCTGGCAATTATCAATGATAGTTCCTCCTGCACATTACAAAGGTTTTAGGTACTGTTTCCTTTGAAATATAAAAGAGTATTTAACTGGAAGGTTGGCTAAGAATGACTTTTAGAATGTTGTTGTCCTTTTTTTTTTTCCCCTCTTGTTACAAAATTCATTTTTTTGATGTCATATCTGCAGATGACTTGTTAGTTCCACCTCATGATACCAACACAGATCTAACAGATGTTATGGAGCAAATCAACAACACATTTCCAGCTTGCTGCTGTAAGTTTAACAAAATATGTCTCTGAGAATCATATTGAATTTCAGGTGGTCTTTTGAAGAAAAAAATCATTCTTGTGGTATTGACTAGGAAAATAATTATCTCTGAGGAGATTTCTTGTGTAGATATGCAAGCTATATAATTCTGTCCCTTAAAATTCCTCAATAGACACTATTTGTGAAGGTAGATAAATATTCTTTTTTTAAGTGGAAGCTATTCACTATAAGAAAAGCCTGTAGCTCAGTGTGGAATTTTCAGCAGTGCCCACATAAAGGGAAAGACATCTAGAATCTCACTCGTTGCTGATAAAAACCTTTTGTAGAACTTAAGTGAATATAGATTCAGAATTTCTGAATGCAGTTCTTTTAATAAACCTTGAAGAAAAGTCCTTAGACAATTAGTCCTTAGACTAATTACTGAACTATTTATTAAATAGACCAGAGGAAATCTATGAAGGCAGCACGTAACACCTCTCCCTGCTTAAATGCTTTGGAAGTTGATATTTTATTCAGTGTCTATTAAAGACAGATCAAAAGGAAAACCAGCTTGTTCCTATGCATGTCTTGTACCAGCTGACATACATTTCCACTGATCCTCCTCCTTCCAGTGTCACTGCACTTGCAAAAGTGAGGAGCTGTCTCATGTATTTTGGTGGGTTTTGTAAAATACATTTATACATATACACATCTCTCTATATATAATTCAGCTCTTTTGCCTTAGAAAAACAGTAGTGAAAACTTTAATATATTCTCAAAACTGTTGAAAGTTTCAAATGAAATGTAATCATATTGGTCAGTTTTAAATGGCAGAAGTCAGAGAGTGGCTGTTTATGCCCAATCCTTTTGGAAGCATCAAGACTCAACTTTATGCTATTTTGTAAACTCTGTAGCCCTGTTGAAATACCCCTTTTATCTCTTGAACATACATTGTTTGGCTGTGACAAGCTGCATCAGAAGATGCACCTTGAGTGTTCTGATAAAGCAAATTAGGTTCTAGAAAAAAGGTCTTGTTTCAGCTGTCCTTTTTGATTTTGGATGAGTTCAACAATTCAGAGCCCCCTTGTTCTGCAAATTAAAGATTTCATTCTAAGGAGCATCTCATTTGAAGTCAACAGCTACTGAAGCTGCTCAGCACACCTCAGGGGGTTGTGTGTGTACAAATTAGTATAAAATGCAACTCAAGAATTTGTTCTTGGTTTTGCAAATTACTGTCTTGCTATGTGACTATAGAGCAATGTGGTCATTTGGTCCAAATGAATTTAAAGCAAATTGCATTGTGTCAGGACAAGCTCGGTAATGATGGCTGTTTTCCAGAACTGGAAAACAGAAAAAAATTCTATGATTCCATAAACAAACACCTTGAATGAGAGAGGAGAATACTGTAAGTGAAAACCATAGGCTCTTCATATGGTGAAGTCTATCTGAGCATTTAAGATTAAAAGAAGGCATAGCTTCAAATTTCATGTGCTTTTCCCCCATTGTCAGGCTAAACCACCTTGCCCCAGTTAGCAGGTACTACTTGTGTTTGCTCTCATTCATTCTATAACATCTTTTACTTGGGAATAAATTTTTTTGACTGCCCGACACATATCTTAAATGTTTTTAAAACCTGGGATCCGGATTATTAGTGTGGCCTTCCCAACAAAGTGCATTAGACTCTGAGTTTTGCTAAGGAGGACCATGACAGACTGTCAAAGTCCATCGTCTGTTCCTGTGGCCATTTGAGAGGGATCTGTCTTTCTGGCTGGACAATTGTTGGATCTGTTCAGTAAAATTTGAAATTATGTAGATTCCACAGATTCTCTAGGCATCACAGTATTCCTAACCTTAAAGAATAACATCCTTAGCCTCTTTATTGCGCCAAACTCAATTTTATCAAAGCAGTCTTCATGTGCCACATCTCATGTCCAATTATTTTTAAAAAAAGCAAAAAACTCCCTTCATAACCTCATCTGTGTCTCTTCTGCCATGGCCACAGCCTCTCAAGGAGTTATGCATCTGAGGAGCATCTGAGCCTTATGCAGATAACTTTTATCCTATTTTGATTGTTTAACAGAGAGAGTTGTCTTACTTGCTTTGTTTTCATGGGTTTCAGGTTATAATTAGTCTTGAAATCACTTTCTATTTTTGTCAAATATCCTTTATGAAGCAATTATTCATATAGTAAGGCCAGCAATGTTTTTAGTAATGGATTTTGTGGTTTGGATTTTGGTTTGTTTTTTTTTCTTTTTTTTGTCCTTCAGCTCTACTGATCATGGATATAATGCCCCTTTTTCCTTCCTTATTTATGTCACTGGTCCTCAGAAGTAGGCAGGTGTACAACCCTGTGCAGAAATCTTGTTTGTGTGTCTGAGTGATGTCCAGAACAGAACATTTTAAACAGATGATAGTGTAATACATCACTCAGGGGTTTCTATGGCTGCAAATGGTGAAAATGAAACAATACATGTTAACTATATCAATATAGTGCTATAAATTTGTTAAAAGTAATTTTGTGAAAAATTAAGCATTACAATACATTTCTAGTTGAATGTTTAGTCTTTTAAAGATAAGTCTTTCTTTTTTCTTTTGTAGTATGTATTTTCCTGATAATATTTTTGTTTTTAAGCCCAAGATGCAGAATCACGCAAATTTCTAACCTCTTTTTTCTTTATTTGCAGCAAGTTTCACTGGCAGACCACAGGTATGAGACATGTTTACATACTTGCATAGGCATGGAAAACAAAGTTAAGCAAGTGAAATGTTCTATTAAAGCAAAGGGGCTGAGGTGGTTTTTGTTTACATTTTTCTTTAGAGGTCTATGTGGGAGCTAGACTGATTCAACAAAGGCCAGGTTCCAGAATATCATAGGTAATAGAAAATATCCACTAGGTGAGGCACTGCCATTATGGTTCTGCAGGTCTGTGCTTCTATCCAGATGGAACCAGCTTGCATTTTTTTGGGCCAATTAGTTTCAAGCCAGCGTCAGCCTGCAAGATCAAAGCTGGTTCATACAAAGACATCCATGTGCCCTGAGCCCCACAGCTCCACTTTCAGGAGCTGTGGGCACCAGTGCACAATGATCAGGAGCCACACAGCACCTTAGGCTTTAGATTAAGGTGTCTGCACTGTATAGGCAACCATTTCAACAAGGACTTTAAACACTGCAGTATTGTAAACTTAGATTTCTTTTAACTATTCCTTTTAACTCTATGCCTCAGTTATTTGCTAAGTCTCAGGCTAATACATGTAAATTTTCAAAATCTAGGGGCTTTGTAAGATGACCTCACAGTGCTGAGCTGCCTGAGGCCAGGGCAGTTAGAAGTTTGTGTGTGCTAACACGTGGTACTGCTGTTGTTTCCCATCACACCAGGCCATGTGAAGTGTTCATTGGGATGTCAGCCAGTGCTTCCTGGCGTGCAGTACAGCCACCCGCCGGCCGCGCGTTCCGCCTCATCAGAAACCCGCACAGGACCGACCCCGGACACGCCGAGCGCTCCCACCACGTGTTCCACTTGAAACAGTTCAACACTGAATACCCAAAGACCAGGATGTTGTTTTTATAGTGTCTTTTTTTTTTTTCCTTCTTCCCTTTCTATGCAACTGTAAATTAACGAGCAGTGGGATATTTGTCACTGATTTGTACAAATATACAGCCAGGGGAAAAGGGGCAGGGGCTTTATATACATTCTTTTGATAATCGTAAAGAGAACTGCATAAGGAGCTTGGAGCAAATCATTACATTTATACATTCCTTTTGGCTCTTTGCTTTTGCATTTTAAAGTTCTCTTAGTTATATTCTCACACGTGTAATATTCTGTACTGATTATTTATATGCTAACCATCTGACCACACAGATTTCAGAATATCCTTGCATTATTTTCAGTATTGGCATATGAAGTTCCCATAATCTGCATTATTGTTACTGGTTAACAACAACTGTCATTGAGTGCAAGATACAGTATTTTAATTCAATTAAACAAGATAAACTCTCATTTCAAACCATAAGTAGCATCCTCATGTACCTAAGTGGTATTTTTAACTCTTTTCATTATTTCCAGCCAACACTCCATTTGGAGGATTATTTTTTTTAAGCCTTATTTTACTTTGAATCAGGAGATAGCTAAAAAGAGGACTTAGTTCTTACTAAAACAAACTTAAGCTATCACCTAAGTTAGTGTAATCTTTCCCAACTTTGTTCAGAGACAAAGCTTTGCTGTTCTCTGCTGGGCCAAACTTGCTTCGAGTTTTGGAAATTACAGTCTATGAAGTAAAGCTGGTTTCTGTGAGATCCCTTTCTTTTGTCTGCCTCTCGGAAATTAAGAGACAATTAAAAAGCCCTTTCCAATACTATTAGTAAAAAAACTTCCTCCAGAACTGCAATGCACTTATATATTATCATTTGGCATTGTAATCTTGCAGATGATCCTTATCTTTGAAATAATTTATTTATGTACTTTTGATAAGGATAATTATGGGCAAGTAATGTCAGTGATCAGCTGATCTCTAGTTTAAAGATTACTGTAAGAGATTTTAATGCCTTCACAGAGTTTACAATGCTGCATGGACACTTGCTTTAATTCTAGTACATACCTTTAATTGGTAAAACTGCATGCAATATCTTTTATGTATAGTAAAGGGAAAAAAAGGCTGCGTTGTTCTTAATTATCACTGAAGGAAAAAAACCCTTATCTCAAAATGGTATTGAAAGAGGTGTAAAATTCTCTACTGCTACTAAAAAAAAATGCTAGGGGACATTAAAAGAGCAGGTCAGGAATTTCTAGTGGTTTTGTGAAGTTTTGCCAACCAGACTGTCCTGCACCCGCAGTATTTACTCCTGAACTGCTGCTCCTCAAGGAGCACAGTGCTGACCACCTTCTACTGTTGGCACCAGCGCCAGGTCTTTCTGAATCCTTTGGCAAATTTAACCACTCTGCCTCTGTTTTCCCATCTGTAAAATGGGGATGATAGTGCTTACCTCTCAAAGGTAATGTAGGACCTAGTGTCTGAAAAGCTCTGTAGAAATGCAAAGTATTAGTCTTGAATAAGTGGAGCAAAGTTGTCAAGGTAAGATGCTGGCTCCTATTAAAATGTAACATAGTTATTCTGAGAAGAAAAAACCCCACATTTTACAGAAGAGGAAAGCCATGACCACCTTTCTACCTCAGACCTATCTTCATAAGTAGTATTGGAAATAGCTTTATATTCTGTTCTCTGCAAAGTACTTGGCTTTTATCAATCTACATAATTCTCTAGGCAAAGAATCTTTAAAAATATTCCCAACATAAATATAAAAAGAAATCAGTAGTGAATTTGGTGGGTTTTATTTTTGTTCTGAATATGAGGTTATGTATAAAGTTGTTTTTCTGCCTGTGTTTGTATGCATCCTTTGTCCTCTGCTGCCAAGTAAATGCTGCTTCAAACACTACATTGTAACATTCTTCCTCTGAGAAAATAATAAATAAAAGGAATATATTGCAGTAACATGAGAAAAAGTATGGAGTTCTTCCAAATTTTGTGGGCTTCTTCAAGGATGGCACATCTCATTGCTAAATGCTGAAAAAAATCATTCTGAAGGTTAACATGAGCAAGCTGTGATAGTCAGTTTCTGTGTGCTAGCTTTTTCTTTGTGTGGTTTGAGTTTATATAAATAAGATAAAGCATTCATAAAATTGTACATATTTTCTCTAGTTTTCCATCTTTTTAGTCTGGAATCCTGTTCAGTTTCATGACAGATAGTAAATCTGATCACTGAGAAACAGCTTTTTTTTTTTTTTTTAATGTTCTGTATATGTATTACAGAACAGCAATGCATGAAGCCCTGTCAAATAGGAGAACAGCAAATTAGGCTTCAGGTTTTTGGTGGCTTTCAGTCAACATGCAGAGCTGAACCACAGCATTAGGTATGCAGTCAGAATGTGTATTTACTACCTTGTGCTGGTTTCAGGTATTTACATTGATGCAAATTATGTTAATGATGTGTTAGAATTGCTACACTTAAAGTAGAAAAAAAAGTCCAAAGCCCTTACAATTCTGTTTCCTTATCATAACACTTGGCACTGGTTTCATGTTTAGTTATTGGGTTTTGTTTAGGTTTTTTTAAAACTCTAACAAATGTCAAACTTAAGTGTCAAAGTGATAACCTTTTCCCTCAATTTGTGAAAGGATGGTTAAATACCTTGTAGGGAAATATTAAGTGATTTTGCAGTTAGCAAAGAATTTAACTACAGAAACAGTAATAAGTCAAATTAAGTTCTGTATTTAGGACAATAAATGTGTCTTAATAGGAAGAGACTACTAGATTAAAGCATGTATTAAACCACACAATCTGTCATTTAAAAATATTAAACATTTTTTTAGTTTAGTAAACATTTTTAGGTATACATTTGTAGAGTAGGAGACAGCAGAATTGAGAGTAAGGATCAGTATCAGGGCCTGACTTTGGGAATAATTTATGGAAGTGCTCCTACCTACAAATTGCACCCTCTGTACATCCACTGCCAAGATAACAGGTGCAGGAGTTCTGTGCTGCTGCCACCTGTAAGGAAGATACTCAGCTTGAAAATCATCCTTCAGTGCTGTGCCCCAAGAGTCCAGGCCCTTGACAGGGGGAACAGAAAGGCACTCATTTCTAACCAACCACAGGGCTTTTCTCAAGGCTTTAGGGGACAGTGTGTGGCCACCTCCAGTCCTCCATGCACAAGGCACTGGTGAGCATGCACACCCTCCCTTCTCCACCCAACCTTTGCCTTTAAGCACTGACCAGCCTCTTGTGCTGTTATTTTGTCAGGCCCAATAAAGCAAACCTGATACTCTTCAGGAGAAGAATTATGTCTCAGTCCAAAATACACATCTGTGCAAAACCTCAGAAGGGATACCTTCCTGCACATGGCAGGAATGGATGGCATTGGTTGATAGCAAATCAGTTTAAATTCTAATTAGAAAACACCCTTAAGCTGTATTATTAACATGTCAGTTCATTTGCCTAGAGAAGATACAAGATTGATGCATCTAATTAAAATCAGAGGGTAGAAACCCTTCTGCTATTAGGGCTTCACCTTCAGGGTAACTTTGACAGTGAAACAATCATCTCAGTATGGATGGTATTATCTCTTTTTCGACCAAGAGAAAGCTCTTCATGTGTTCAAAACCAAGGTAGTTAGATTATGAGACACCAACCCTGCTAGGTCAGAAGTACTGTACACAGACCATCAGTACGCTTATGACAATTTGTGGCACCTCTCTGTCCTGGGTCAGGAGTTCTGTCCTCTCTTCTGTTATTTCTACAATTGTAAAAATCCAACAACAACACAACCAACCAAGAAACAATCCCAAAAAGCCCACCAAACAAATTTAAAAACAAACCAAAGTTCAGCCAAATTCAAAATGCGTTATTGTAATGGGCAAGTTTTGGATTTATGCAGAAGACTAAAAGATTGTTTTAAGAATTTCCAGTACAAATTACCCCTTGGGAAAGAATTTGTTCATTATATATATATATTGTTCTCTATTTTAATATGGAGTTTCCCTAAGAAAAATCTTCATGAAGATATTTTTTTGCAGCACTGAAAAATGGATCCTGTCTCCTGTCATGCAGAAATGAAGATGTCATGCCATATGGCTGAGAATTCTGTTCCCACAACAACAGCAATAAAATCAGTCTCACAAATCCTGGCTAGGTGCAAATTAATAACAGTGGGGTATGAAAAAAAAAAAAAAAAAAACAAAAACCAACCCAAACAACTTTTAGAGGGGAAAAGAATGTTTGAGCAGGAAGAGAGCTCTTGCATCTTAAAAACAAAAAAGCTCTCAGTAGTCATCAGCTGCTGTATTCCTCAAACAATGTTCTTGAGGCTGGAAGAGGTGAAATCATTCTTGGCTCACATAACTTTGGGGACATCTTTTGTCTTTAGTGCCACTTCCATGATGTGCCAGCAAAAATTACAGTCCTTACAACTTAAATTTATACATAAGAAAGAACAGCTGTTTGCAAGTGCAGCAGCCACCTTTAGAAGGTAGGAGGTAATGTTTTCGTCAGCTGCTTTTCTAAACACCTCTGAGACACCAGGAGTGGGCTGGCTCAGCTCCTTTTCCCAGGCACCTCAACACTGCAGCAAACTGGTGCAGCCAACACAAAGGTATCATTTAAATTGAGACCTGCTCTATGTTAGTATGCTTATTAAAAGTGAGAATGCAGGAGACCTGCATAGAATTACTAGCTGTGCTAGTCTTGAGCTCATTGGACAAGAGAAAAAAATGATAAAACCTTACCCACCATTTTAGTGTCTATGCTTTGCTATCTGTCCTCTCACAGTCATCTCTGAATCTGTATTTACACATTAACTATTCGTGCTCTTGTTAGTCACTATCTTTATGCAGTCAGATAAACACTGAAAATCTCTCTGACTGAGGTGGATTGACCCTGACTAGATACCTGGTGCCTATCAAAGCCTCTCTATCACTCCCTTCATCAACTGGACCTGGGAGAGAAAATATAATGATAGCTCATGAGTTGAGGACATGAGAGATCATGCACCTAACCCACAAAGAAAGTTGCATACTTTAATAAATAAGAGAACAGACAGAAGATACAATAGTAACTGCCACTGACAATCCACATCACTGATTTCAATGCAGACAGAAATAAGGAAAGTTAAGGGTTACCTAGATCCTCATTCTTGAAGATCAAAGTGACATTTACCTTCTTCCAGTCCTCAGGATCTTCCTGTTTTCCCATGACCCTCCAGAGGTAATTAGGAGCAGTCTTGCAATGATCTCAGCTACTTCTCACGGCACTCCTGGGTGCATCCCAACACATCCCATGGGCAGTTTGTTCAGTACATCCAGTTTAAGTGTTCCCTTACCTGATTCTTGTACACCTCCCTTGCTCCAGACTTTTGGCCAGACTTACTACTAAAGACTGAGATAAAGAAGGGATTTAGTACCTCAGACATTCCTGTGCTCTTTGTCACCAGGCCCTTTGTTCGCCAGTGTGCTCATGTTTTCCCCAGCTTGCTTTTTTCTGCTGCTGTACTCAAAGTCATTCTTTACACTTTTTGTACCCCATATCAGGCCTTGGCTTTCCTAACCCTATCCCTGCAGAACTGGGTAGTGTATCTGTGTTCTTGGTCCCCAAAGAGGCTGAAGCCTGCTCTCCTGAAGCCCAGGGATGCGATGCTGCTTTTTGCCTTAATCCCTTTGGAATCCTGAGCATTGTCAGCTCATGGTCACTGTAGCTACAGCAACCCTGAACCTTCAAATCCCTTACCCACTCTTCCTTTGTGGATAGGAAGTCCAGCAAGATCTCTCCTCTCACCAGATTCTCAGTCATTTACGTGAAGAAATTGTCACCAGTACACTCTAAGAAATTTTCCCTCAACAGTTAGTATAATTCTTGCATGATGTCCTGAAAAAATCTTTTGCAAGAGAATTGCAATACATGAGTAGAGGACCTTTTAAACACAAATGCTTTGGTTGATTTTGTTTAGTACCTCTGAAAGTACTGTGGTGAGCGGTTGTGAGAAGTCTAATGAATGGCAGCAACACCCAGACAAACAGAAACATCCAGCTGTATTTCTGTCTCTCCAGTGCCAGCAGTTCCTCTGGAATGGAAAGTGTGGCTCTGACCTACTTGCTTTTAACAGACCATAATTACAGCACTTATCAATTTTCTATAAAAATACAGATGTGAACAAATAGAAAACTCGAGTGGCTGAACATGAGCAGAATAACAATGTTATTTCATTCCCTAAATCCCAGTTCCTACAAAGATGATGCTTGCAGGCTGAAAAGTAAAACCAGTGAAATGAGAGTAAATGATCAGAATAACAGCTGAAATTATTATGAAATACGAGCCAGACTTTGTACACAAGCAAAGATCTACCACACTATTTGTGAGTCTGCTGCCTAGACTTGGAATTTCTTCCTCCCCCAAATGTCTGCTTCCTTGCTGTGACAGGAAAACTAGTGATAGCTTTAGCAGAAGAGAATTATTTTGACTGTCAAACTCTTGTGATTTCTCTAAGTGCAGATTGTGCTACCCATTTGGTGAACTGGGTGTCCAAACCTGGACCCAGGACCCCAGCCCCAGTGTTCCCAGAGAAAAGGGAATAGTCGCTCCCTTTGGTCTGCAGATTGGTTTTCTTAGGACACCCTCCCTTTGCTGCCTGTGTACTCTGCCTTGGGACAACACACGACCATCCATGGAAAAGGCAGTAGGTGACAGATGAGGCTGCTGATTTCCAGGTTTACCCACTTAATTCAGAGCTTGGTAGGATTTAGCAAAGAAATTCTTCTGATAACTATTCGCATTCTTGTTATTGCGGGCATTTTGGTTCTCTTTTCCTGCAAGTCACAGTACTAGTACCAGTATTTAGAAAAATGGCATTAGGAGATAAATATTTCCTAACATGCCACTTTCATTTAGCTGCTCTACTTGCAGAAGAGTGCCTTGCTTTCCCAGGCATTGGCTCATATGTAGGTTTGGTTGACTTCTTTCATTCACATGTCCAGAGACAGTCAACCTTTGAACATTAAAAAGGCAGAAAACCAAACCACACCTGATGTTTTAATTAAAAGCTATATAAGCTTGTCAATGTCGTCTCTCAGTTTATTATTTATGGCATCTCCTGTACCTTAGAAATTACTACTGAGCAGACAAAGCAGTACACTTTCCATTTCTCTGTCCAAAGCAGGGCTCCCACTGAAAGCTTCTTAGAAAGTTTGACTTAAAATAACAACTTGATGAATGAATGGGGCAATGTCATTGCATGCAACTAAATTACACTTCTTAAAGGCTGATTACAAACACCCTCAAATGTCATCTCTTCTTGACCCTGTAGATTTTAGGTCTCTTTAAGGTTAATATAAACTAATGCAGAAAAAAAAAATTCCATCATACCTTTCAAGGATCTTTGAAAAAAAAAAAAAAATCACTGTACATACAGAAGCTTAAGCCTGTCAGCCTTGTCTGCAGTCACTGCATTTATTTATTAGCTTTTAACCCAGTTGCAAAGGAAAGAGAAGTTTATAGCACATCTGTTTCCACTGAGATTGGATAAAATATGGCAGTTTAGTTAATAAGAGTATTTTTTCTTAATCTGTTTTCACTTGGACAGCTGATATAAATAAATGTTTAAGAAAAAGAGAGGGGTTTATTTCCTAATTTCTAATAGCAGCATTATGCCCCTTTTAAACAAAATGTACCTAGCAAAAAGATTACCTGTTGTGATTAAAACCGAGATATTCCACATCCATCTACCTTCCTTCTAAGAGTGGCAGAAATGAAAAGGCAAAAAACAACCAAAAAAAAAAAATAATGCTACAATGAAGCAGATGTAAAAAAAAAAAAAAAAAAAACCAAAAAAAAAAAAAAAAAAAACCAAAAAAAAAAAAAAACCTCAGTCCTGTGAGCTGCCCTTCCAATAAGGAGTGCCTCAAGTAGCAACACCAAAGATGACATGACATTATTTCAGTTATATATTTATATACACACATATTGTATATTATGCTTTTTTATATATACACACACTGGAGACAACTGTGTGTAAAAGGACAGGATTATACCAGTAAAAGTTTAATAAACGTTTATGAAAAATAAAATGTAAAAAAAAAAAAAAAAAAATCACAGCTGGCTCGTGCACCGTCTGCCTTGGCGTCTCCCTAGGGCTCACCCCTCCCCATCAAGGGCAGCCTCCCCTCTCAGGAGAGGCACTACTGGCCCCTGGAGGCTCCCACCCCATCAGGCTCTCCAAGGCCTTGTCCTCCCCACCGAGGCTCCCAGTTTAGGCTCCCCATCCCCAACCTGAGACCACTTAATATTCTAGTTCAGTAACACTCAAAAAGTAAAGCTGTGTTTATCTGGTGGGTATTAGCAGTGTAATGGCAGTAATTAAGTAATAATCACCTTAAAAATGTGCTCTTATCTTAGAGCTTGAGAAACAACAGAGACTGAAGGCTGGGGCAATTATCTCCAGCTTTAGCTCCAGGGAAGCAAGCACCGAAATAAGCATTCATATCAAAGTCAGTAAATAATTTGGCCAATTACCTATTCCCACATCACCATTGAAGTTTCTTGATTGAAGATTGCAAACATTTATGTTCAGCCTTCAGCCTAGTATTTAGAGTGCCATATAGGAACTGAATCTGCATTAAAAATTCATTCTTGAGTTACTGCAATACAAATAGAAAGACAAAAAGTCAATACAATCAGTATTTATGTCTCTGTGAGCACGGACTTGTAAAAAACATTTTTATGTTATCACACATCTTTGGTACATATAAGCACAGGGGCTGTCATGGAATTGATTGCCCTTTCATTTCCCCAAACACCTTGATTTGGCAGGGTGGATGCAAATTCCATATACATGTTAGTATACCTGATAAACTACTTGTTTTAGAATTGCAGCGAGGACTTTCCACATGCACCGAAAGAGTGAGATTTTCCAGAAGTTTTCTTCTGGAAAGTTATCCTTCTCCCCCTGGAAGCCCCAAAAAATGTTTTGGGAATAGATGGGTATCTCCTTCCACTTCATCCCTCCTTTAGTGCACAAAGGGGAGAACACTCACTCTGTGCCAGTCCAAGTGAGTGCCTTGGAATGACTCCCTCTCCTTCTCTCTGGTATTTCACCAGCACTATATTATACTGCAAATACCTTTAGTCAGAGCCACAGAATAGATTTGCCAACCCACTGTCTCCCTATGACATTTGCAATAGGCTCAAGCAGATTTAAAACAAATGTATCTGCAAAGGTGTCAGGAAAAAGCCAAATTTCAAGAAACTGGATTGCCAGTGAGTAGTTAAATACATTGTAGGCCAGAAATTTGCCTTTTTTATCAGCAGACAAGAAAAATAATAGGATCTCTAAGAATTTTTTTTTAAAAAATCAAGTTGAATTTAAGGTAAATCAATAGCACTGATATGGCACTAGGATAGACTTTTCAGAGATGCTCTTTCTGCAAGGATTCTAAAAGCCAGGGTTCAGCTGTGGGTCCTGGCTACTTAGGCATTAAGAACTTGCCATCTGTAGCTGCAGATTTCCTGTAAGGGCACTGGACTTTTTAATGGTAAATTAATTTCCTAATTGAATTTAACTTAAAACATTTGCATGGGAAAAAAAAAAATAATCAACCCAAACACACAAGAAGCCCACACCAAGAGCTATACTGACAAGGTTAAATAATCAGCAGTGTAGAGTCCAGACTCCAAAACTGTGGCTCTCAAACACTCTACCTTTGCCAGCATCTGGAAATTAAGATTCATATCACAGTATAGACATATTCATGTCAAGGAAAAAAAAAGGCTAAACCAAGAAAAGTCTAAAGAATGCAATATTAATCCTGCTTGTGGTGTTCTTTAGCCCTCAGTTTTTTACACACCTTGCCCTATCTTTTGTAAAAGCCCTGTGAGGGTTAATACCATATTAATGATCCCCTTCTCATAAGGAATTCAAACTCCTGGTGTTCTCTCCAAAATTGGTGGCAGTTAAAAGATTTTCTTAAGGAATTAATCTCAGAAGCTTTATATTTTCAGTTCTTTCTTATGCTGCAACTACAGATGGATGTTTGATATCTTCTGAAAGATTTTTATTCTTACCACAATGACATACTGCTGTCCAGGGTTAGCAATCTATGTCAAAGCACTTAATCATACAGCAAACAACTAGGTAAAGGCTTAACCAAGCAACTTAAATAAATGAATGATAATAATTTAAGACTTTGCTAAATATAGCAAAATTTTCAACTAGCTATTTTCCTATAGCCTGTTTTCAGGAACTCCCATATGCCCTTAAAGTATATAAATATGAACTACATTTAAATGACAAAACCATCATCATTCTAAACATCAACAACCATCAGGCATTCTTTCCTATTAGAAAGAACTTCTGGGAAAAGTCACTTCATTCAAAAAACAAAACCTAAGCCAAAAATCCATCAAATGCATAGACTGAAGAGTTCAGACATTCCATAGAAAAAAAATTAATCCCACTTCAGCCAAGAGTCTGCCACTGTCCACTAAATAATCACTGTTTGTCTGCATTAATTTAAAGCTCTCTTTGCCAGTCCTTTCATAAGTTAACTGCTCCCTAGTTTGTATGTCTCACATACTTAAACTGAAACAGATGCTGGAGTTGCCATCCACAGTGGCTTTTCTGACTCTGTACTACCAAGGAACACCAAGATAAAAGGTCTGGAACATCTCTCCTACAAGGAAACACTGAGAGCTGGGATTGTTCAGCCTTGAGAAGAAGGGCACCAATGTATATAAACACCTGATGGGAGGGTCCAAAGAGAGCTAGGTTATTTTCACTGATACTCAGTGACAACACAAAGAGCAATGGGCACAAGCTGAAACACAACAGATTCCCTCAGAACATCAGGAAAAAATTCCTTATTATGAAAGTCTCCAAGTGCTGGCAGAGGCTGCCCAAAAAGGTTGTAGTCTCCATCCCTGGAGATATTAAAAGCTGTACATGTAACTAGTTCTGGGTGGCACTGCTTGCGTGGGGAGGGAATGCTGGATAAGATGACCTCCAGAAATACAACCTCAACCACTCCATGAGTCTGTGAAAGTGTCTTAAGATTAAAAACTTTATTATTTAGATTAGTGGAAGGCTTTATGTTACAAATAAACCTTTGTACACTGTTAAAAAATAGCAATGTATGAAAAAAATCACATTGGTCAATGAAGCGCCTCCTAGAAAGAGGCAAGCAGCCCTTTCTCCAGCTATTTGAGCTACTGCACCAACTTTCTAATCGATCTCCTTCACCTTAACTTCCTGACTTCATAGAGCAGGAAACAACAGCTTTTCAGCCCTTGTCTTTCTTGGTCTTTACTCATGGAAAGTCTTTGCCTTCCTTTTCACTAGAGCAGATGCTGAACATCAGTGTATGCTGGGAAGCAGGCAGTATCCAAGAGTGCCAGTTGCCAAAGTTACGAAATTGCTGGTATAATTTTCATACACCCATTTGCATTTGGCATGGAGACCTTAACTCGGATTTATTTTTCCCTTTGTTCTCAAGAGCTCCACAGCCACCCAGCTGCTGGCTTGCTAGTCACATACACATCTTTCACCACTACTGACAGTGAGGCACACTCTTCCAGTGGGCCTTTCCCTCAGCCATTCCAGGTGCAGTCAGAGCTCCTGGACCCAGTCACTCCTCTGGAAATTAATCAGGACTTTATAAGAAGGATGGCAATATAAAAAAACCTAAAGCACTTTCAGTTTTTCACAAAGTCTCTATAAGCAAGATAATAAAAGTATATAATCTGAATAAAAGCCTCAATTCCTACTCCAACCTCTACATTGGCAGTTCTGTGTTTCAGTATCAAATTGATGTGCATTCACTGTGCTAATGTAGAATGAAACTAAGATTACTTTTCAGTCGAGCACCTCCCTCAAGCAGTTTCTCTTCCAGGAAGGCAGATCACTGCCATATAGACACTCCTAGGAGGGAGGGAGGAATCTCAAGGCAGGATCAGACCAAAGCCTGGAGAAGTCAGCAGCCTTGAGCAGCACCCAGCTCAGCTGGGAGAAACTAAGTAGTTTGAGGGTCTTCTTTTCACCTGAGCCCCACTGCATCAGACAACTCTTTAGCAGAAAATCTTTCTTTGCAAAGGCCCAGCTGGGCGCTATCTTATCACCCTGTCTCCAGCTTATGACCAAGATGCAACTCACAATGCTTTCTATTGAAACAGGGAAGGGAAATAACAGCACTATGCACACACAGCTGTTGCTTTCCAAAGGTGTTATAAATTAAATTTTTCCATTTTAAGTCACAAGCACCCTTTCAGTTCCTCCTACTCTTCTCCCTGGTTGCCCAAAAACAAGCCAAAACCCAGAAGACCACTCAGTAAAAACTGTGAGAAAAGGTTCTTCAGATTGCACTTGTGCTGTGCTCTTGGGGAAACTAATATCAGGTCAAGCCTCAGGCATTGCCAGATCTGCCAGTTGTGAGCTGCAGCTCTATTAAATAAGGATAACAAATCCACAAAAGAGTCCACTGAAAAGGCTACTCCCCAGCCATCTTAGTGCAAACTGTAACTGAAGAACCTGCACTGCAAATATCTACATTCAAAGTGGAAAGGAGCTAAAACCCAAAACTCTTCGACCATCATGGGAGTTTTAAGAGGGTTCAGACTCGATTGCTATAGTTCTGTAAATTAGAGACAGTCTCTTAGCTTTCACACCATTAAAAGTTCACAGCTGTGAGTGCTCCCAGGTGGCTTTGGTTTCAAGAGTGTCAGACTCAGAGGAGTAGCTCTTACCACCTCTTTATTTCAAGTCAGAGGGTTTTTCATTTTGGTTTGCTTGGATGTTTTTGAGAAAAATACAATATTCTTAAAACACTTTGTTTGTTATCAAATCCTAATTCCTACCTATAAATCTAACATGACTTGATCTGGGTACAGTCTATTTATTCTATCTCTATTGCAAGTAAAGCCTGAAAGAAATCAGGTTTTGCCCTGCAGCAACAGAAATTCTCTGGATCCCCCAACTGTTTATCATCTACTTTTGTATCTTCATCTTGTGAGAGATCAGGCAGCTACCAAAAACAGAGCTCTCTTGTACATTACTGAACCTTACAAACCATTAGTGCTGACATCTAAAACTATGAAGTACCAACAGCCATAGGGACAAACAACATGAATTTACTGCAGTCAGAGAAGATTATTTTCAGCTTTGACCTGTTTTAAATGAGGGATATAGCAGCAGGTAGTACTTACCTTGTCTTTTTAGATGACAAAGGGGAGAATTGCTGCCACAGGAACACAACTTCTCTTTCAGCCACTGAATCCCTCCTGATCCCATTCCAGACTGGGCTGCTCCCCTCTGTCTTCCACAGGCCTTCAGACTCCATGGCTATCACCCTCCCCATCCCACAGGATGGCAGAGACCCATCTTACAACCATCAACTCCATACTCCGCAGAGGGGGTGCTTATGTAGGAACCAGAGCAAAGAAAGAGAAAACTGAGCCAGTGAGGCCTAATTGCTGCTCCACCAGGCACAGCTGGGAAATAGTTGAGCTGTCCCAGTTGGGCTCAGGCCAGCTGCCCTCACTCAGGGCTTGTTTGAACCTCAACAGCTCTTGTCGATTTGCAGTACTGGTCCCGTCTTTGCTCTTCCCTAACAAAGTTTTTGTTTCCTGTCGTCTTGATTTCAGCCAGGACAGGGTTAAATTTTTTTCAGTAGCCAGGAGAGGACCCTGGGACCCAGATATCTTTTTTGGTATGACCTCATCAATTGGCATGGCAGGTGAAGGGAGCTGCAGCTTCCAGGAAGAATGGTGTTTCTTCTCTTATTAATATTGATACTGTTCATTTTCTTATCTCATTGGTGTTCCCAGTACCTTGTTCTTACCTCAACCCATGACCTTTACCTTTTGTTCTTCCAACTGGAACAAGCAGTGGACCTGGTTTTAGTGGGGGTACTGAATTGTAGAATACCATTCCTAAACCATGACACCTGTATATTCCTGGCACAACTTCGTTGGTTTCTGAGGGAAGGGCGAGCTGGTGGCTGAGTAAAGGTGAATCCCTGCAGTGAAGAGATGAATAAAAATTATGGAGTTAATCTGAAAAAAGTTTCAAGAAAATGTGTCACCCTTATCATCATGTAAACTACAACTAACATACATTGCAGAAAAATATTTTCATTATAATATTTTCACATTCACGGGGATGTGAAACATCCCAGGGACTGTTTAGTGTTTCTTCATTTGTCCTTGGGTGACACCAGGCCAGCAAAACCTCAGATGTATCAAAAATGCTAAAGAAATATTCTGAACAGGGAAAGGCTGATCTGATGAGCTATTCTAAAGCTGGAATAAAGTACTGGTTTAATATTTTCAAAAGTTCTGGGAAGAGTTGGTTTGCTGTGTTTGTTTCATGCTGTGCAGGAGCCAGACACCAGAAGTGTATGCAAGGAACCGGATGAGGCCCAGCAGACTCCATTGGTCTGAGAACTTGAAGCACACTATTCCGGTCACGAGAGCTGAAGTATGTACTAGAGCTTGGGAAAAAAACAACCCAGGCTTTTCCAAGGCAGCAGATCCCCCTGCTAGGTATAACCAGCTGTTCCATGCTGTTCCAAATAGATGCCCTGCAGGACTGATGGATGGCAATGCACTTTGTATATTTTTTTTCAAAAGAACTAAAGTTTAGAAAGGAGTACCACTCTGTGCTCCACTGTGTAAGTAAAGGCTTCTCATTTTCTGTGAGTTATTTTCTCCTTATGTTAAAAAAGCTTCCCCAGTTGAAAATTTAGGGCTGGAATTATTGTTCTGTGTTAATGAGATGCCCTTGTAGGACAGATCCAGATAAGGTTAGGTCAGCATCTTAATTTATAAACCCCTTTATTCAAGGATTCTTCACTTAAGTATAATAGATATTTATGCTAGATATTGTATTAGATACGTGCTGAAATTTAGGTAAAATAAATTTTTTGATAAGTTAAAAGAGAACAAAAAGAAAGAACAGCTGAGCTGTCAGACTGTATTCAGTGAACATTCATTACCTTATTCTCTCTTGGTTACTTACTGTGTATGAACAATGTGCTCTTACCTGTGGTTTGTCCTAGACTTTCAAAATTGGGAGCCTGCTGATGCCTAAAATGCTCTAGTCTAGAAATACTACATTTTGCAAGCAGATTGGTCAAAGAATTACTTGTAGGTTTTGTAGGTAAAATAAGAAGTTCCTGAGTGATGAGTGTGGACAAATATTCTACTTAATAGCAGACAGCAAGGAGACCAGCTGTGTGCTTGAAAGGAGTTTACATCTTCCTTGCTGAGAGCAAGGCAGGGCTTCAGCATCCAGCATGGCTCTGGGGCCATGCAGTGACGGTCGTGCCACCAGGTCTGTGTGCCCAGGCCTGTACCCAGCAGGGCAGAGCAGGGTTGGTCTGTGGAAAGCAGAGATCCAAGGTTCCAACACATCAGCCTGGCAGGTACTGACATCTCAGGGGTCAAACCCCAAACAGCCAAAGTGCAGTAGAGGCTGTGCAAAGGAGGATCTTAAACAGAGACTTGCTGCAGCCAGATCTGCAATGCCACTGTTACCAATGACAGCAGTACCTGCCTTCAGCAGAGCAGCTTGTTCTAGTCTCATCCTGATTAGATGATCCCAGCACTGTTATTCCTTGCTTTCACAGTGCCTTCCCTGCACAGACAGTTCCTCTCTGCAAGCTCAGGGAGGGAAGTGGGAAGAAAGTCACCTCTTGTATTCCCTTGACTCAACAGCGCAAAGCTGCCAGAGAGTGGCAATTAGTCACACTGCCAGTAGAAGTCATCTGTGTTTCAATACATAATGCATTGCATTTTTAATTTTTAGAGAGGATTTTGTACCAGTAAAGACAAGAATCCCTTGTGATTTTTAAAAATGATTTTGAAGTCTGCAAATCTCATGCACTCCCTTCAGCACAGTTGGGTGTCAGAAAATGTCACAAAATGAAATTAAAATACCAGGCAAAGCAACAGCTGCATGTTACCCAGAGCCCTCAGGTGCTCCTGTTGTGTTATTCACAGTGCCTTCTCCAGGAAGTCAGATATGATACTTTCTGGTAAAACTCAAACATTAGTTGGATGTCCCAGGATTTTCATATGGTTTCATCATACACATATATCTTCACAGATACCAAGTGAAGAAACAGTCTGGAGCTGGCTCTACCTAGTAATAGAAATCATAGGACCATTGGTAATATTTCTGATAGGAGTCCTGCTTGCTCAGTGAGCATCAGAGTTAAGCCATATCGTTCTTGGAGAAATTGTGTTCATTTGGCTCCCTGCTGATGTGCTACACATACTCTGCTCCCTTGAGATGCTTGATGATCCCTGCCAATAAGCTTTTGTAAATAGGATAAGGGTATCACTCCTGTTACATTCAAAGAACTAACACAGGAACCTCTTTTGGAACCACTATTTGTATGCAATGACTGCAGAGAGAGGACTCTCATTACTCTTGGTTTTTAGTTTAAGGATGATGTGGTAGGATAGTCGAGTTTCCATCTCTGCTTTGGACAGCGTTTTGCCATTTCCTAGGAACCCTCTGCTGTGAAACTGTACCAATACTTATAAATCAGCAGTGACAGCTGTGGTAATGCTCACAGGATTGTTAGAGAGCTGCTGTGTGTGTCAGTCACTTCCCTCTTCCATGTATTGTCATCCTGATGGGAGGACAAAATGTAATACAATAAATGATGTCCCTCTTTGGCTTGCCCAACTAGTGGCACTGCCTATACAGAAGGAGTTGTGAGAAGATACCTTTAAAATCAGACGTAGTTGAAGGTTGTATTGATTGCCAATTACTTAATTTAAGCATCTGCAGGAGCGACTGCTGTGTGTAAGGGCAATAACCATGGGGAGGGAGGTGAATTAACAGAACGTGAGCTATAAAAATTAGCAGGCTGTTCAAGCCACTGTTGGTGCTGTGTCTGGTGAACTGAAGTGTTAGAGAATCTGATGACCCACAGGGTTAATGCAAATTGCCACTTGCATATGATAAAGGCTCTACCTTACAGGTTTCTTAAAGCAGAAACCGCAAATTAGATTTACAGGTTAATATAGCTATAAATGTTTCTTCTTTAAACAGTTCATGTAGAGATTATTTTGACTGAAATGATAGCTACAGAAGAGTTGTATAATTATCATTAAAAGTAAAAAAAAGGTAATTGTTCTTGAAACAAGTCAAACTTGTGAAGAATATCTTACATGAGCTTAATTTCAGGCAATTTTGTTCCAATTACTAGCAGGTATTTAGAAAATATCTCCTCAAATTAGAATTGTTTTAACCTCTCAGTTCAACTCCAAAACATTTTCCATGATAGGTTCACTTCATGTTTTAATTGACTGGCAAATTAATGCAAGCTGTAACTGACATAATGTTGGAAGGCAATGGAATCAGGGGAATTGAACATTTAGAGCTAAGATGCTAGGTTTACCGAATTTTGAAGCTTGACTTGTTTTTATTATTCTCCTGTAATTTCTTCTATCATTAACATTCATGTGGACTGGTTTGGTTTTTTATTCATTCTTGTTACAGTACCTCAGATTGCTGAATATTTCTGTGACTTAGAGTCAATTGCACTTCCGACGGCAACATGATTTCCTTCAGCCAGTAGTACATTGGCTACGAAACTTTTAACAGTTTTTTTTAGTTTTTATTTATTTGACATTACATTTGTCAGAGGTATCCAGGAAACAGCTTTTGCTCCATATGGGAACATGATTGCTGCCATCGCACCGTGGAAGAAGTCCAAGCTCAGAGTCTTGTCCTGGCTTCACTAGTTTAGTAGAACTAGTTCTAGTTGAAAATCTGCCTCTCAACTTCGCAAATGGGATGTAGGAAACACGCTGTAGAACGTCTTCCCAGGCAAAGAGTAAATGAGGGAGGTTCCTTTCTACAAGGTGATCAGTCATTGATGTGGGTTTGGATGCCCCGGCTTTTTCGGTGGCACTGAGCAGATGGTGGTGATTAAACACTAAATATCAGTGCAGCAAGTTATGTTCCTTGAGATCAAGTTACAGCAGTGCATCAAAACTGTCTCATCTGTAAAGCTGATGTGTAACCTGCTTGACTGTGAAAGTACCACAAAAGGTATCCCTGCATGTCTTGGTTTCAGCAGCAGTGCTCTGCTGGGTTTTGTTTACTACAAACAAGACAGCCATCAGAGCTAAGTCTGGAGAGAGATTTAAGACTGGATTGTACTCCCAGAGACTAAGTATTAATATTTTTTTGCCAACAAAAGGTGCTCCAAGCCTCATACCCAAACCCTGCTTTTATTTTCTTTTTTTTTCTCCTGAAAAATGGATAAACAAAGGCCTGCCCACTTGCTGGTTTGCTTCTGACAGGACTTTGACTACCTTGCACACAACAGATTATCCCTGTGTGAGGTATATTTACCCAATTTCAGAAAGCTGGTTATAGAGTAGGGTAAAAAATACAACTAGAGGAATACAGAAGGGAAAAAAACACCCCAAAATTTATTAGCTCAGTGTGAAATTGCTTATTGCAACATGCAGAGACATGGCTCCTTAGTCAGCCAGCTGTCTTTGTGTAAGGGAAGAGGAGGAGATGGAGTTCTGGGTCAGTGGAACCTGTGGTCTCTATCAAAAAGGCCACTGGAGGAGGCCTTCAGGGCCAGGTCAGATGCTGGTGAATGTGCTTAGTAAACCCCTGTGCTACTCCTCAGTATTTTTATGTCAAGAATGCTGAGAAATGCAGGGGCACTTGTCCAGCCCACTCAGTAACCCGTGACTTACAGGGCTTGTCCATGAGCAAAGAATGCACTTCTACTCTAGGACATTTTCAAAATAAAATCATAAAATATTTTGCTTTCCCTATTTGGTGCAATGGAGGAGGGAACTGCCTGGTGTGTACTCAGGGTGTTAATGCAGGCAGCCTTTTTAGAGAAACAATCATCTTTAATGCCAAGAGCAAGAAGTGCCAATCTCCTGTGAGACAGGGCAGTGTACTGTTCTGTCAGTCCTGCTTTGCAGCACAGCCAGGTTCCCCCCACAGCACCACCTCAGTGCTCTGCCAGCACACAGGACATCCCAAACATCACAGCCATTAGTAATGCAGAACATTGCTACAGGAGACCTGATCCACTGCAATGATGGGAGGGAGCAAGATGTGGGAATGCAGATGTAAGACAGTCAAGTATCTTTGAATCTTTACAACAAGGATACTGTGATGAGGGGCAAACTAAAATCTGTTTTAATCTAAAAAGGCAGTACAAGCATTTACAGTAAATTATTCATAATCACATGTCACAGCATGTTCTTGCCACATATTTTCAAGTAGGAACCTTCTCCCATTGCTCTGTTAATGGAGAGATTTCCAGAAGGCCGCAGTTTTGAATTGCTCAGAATTACCTGAAGTGATTGTCCTTTCCTTAGCTTATGAATTAATTCTGATCACAAACTCAATTTATAACCTTTAACTTCTGAAACACCTTCTTCTGCAATTCATTCCACACAGTGTTTGTCTGTAAGCCTACTTTATAAGTATGTATATATAAAAAATATATATAATTTAGGGATTAATTTTGTGTCTCTTAACAGCCATCATAAAATAAGTTTTTTCTCTCTTATGTGAAGTGTGATTTCATGTTTGTTCAACAGGTCTTTAATAACTACAGTAAAGAAAGTATTTCTGAATCCAGTAACATTACAACAGTTGATAGCTGTATTTACTGTAATAACCTGGAAAAACAAAGATTTTGATCACCACATGCTGACCTGGCTACTGTTAGTGACTCTGCCAGAGATTCATCTTGATGTTTTTCAAATTTACCCAAATTTTCATATCCATAAATAACTGCAAGTGCAGAAGAATTAACATGAAGGATTTGGAGTGCATTTTATTCAGTTCACATCTTTAATTGCTAGGCTTACAAAAAAGACTTTGATTGATGGGAATGCACTTATGAATTATATAGAACAGGTTCAGTAAAGAGTTGTTGGTTCCAGAAAGTTGGTGCAAAAATTTCACACTGCCTTAAAAATCCCTCAAACCCTAGACCTGATTTCCTTTCTCTGCTTACTCTGAAGATCTTTCTAAACACTGGCAACACTTGCCATAGATTTAAATGTTGCAGTTGAATTATTTTGTAGCTATCCAGTTAGCTCTATCCACTCCATCTGTTGAGCAAGGGTTTTATCTTTCTCTCAAAATGTTCTATAACTCTTGGAATCTCAAGGATTTAATTATTTTTTGGTGTATTACTCTGTATAACAATCTCTTAACAGTGCTGGACCATATCAAAATGCTTTCACAAGTGCATATCACGAAGCATGTACAGTATGACACAACTTTCTTGGCTCTCTGTGACTTGAGTTAAGCCTAGGACACACTGCTATTTTTACCAGAAGACATGATTGGTCACTGAAATAAACTACAGCAGCAGATTATCTGTTTTCTGAAGTCCTCAAATGGAAACTGCTGATATACATGGAACTAGGTTAGGTGGTGTTTCCTAATGTTAAACTGAGTGGCAGCCCCTCTCAGATGGCACTGTCCTGTTAATTCATTGGTTTGTCCCAAAACAAAAGTGCTGCTCAATCTCTCAGCTGACTTTTGTTTCACTGTGGAGGTTAAGCAGCCAGTAAACAGTGACTTACATGCTGAGAAAACTACTAAAAATCCAAGTGCTGACACACAAGTTCTGTGTAATACCTGACTTCAAATTAAACATGCAGGCATGCTGGGGAAGCGTAAGATTAATTCAGGCTCAGAGTACAAGTGGAGAAATTTCAGGTGAGTTTAAAAAGTCATTTGAACTGACACTGTTAGCAATTGATCTAAATTACCTCTAATGATTTGCTGTTAATTTATTCTGGGTAGCCCAATGTTTGCCACCAAACGTTATGGAAGAAACAAGCTTTGCTGGGTTTTTTTTCCTGTTTCTTTACTGAAGGAAGTTTTTCTGCAAGACAGATGGAGACTTTCCGACCCCTCTTCTCTCTCTTTTCCCCAACATATTGAAGAACTCTGGATTTTGCTTTTTGCTAATGGATCCTCTAGTGAGACTGATATTATAGCAACATGAAGCTTCTGACTGTTAATTAAGAAATCATTAACACAGGAATTTAGGGAAATTCAACTATTTTAACAATACCCCCTGTTGATTCTGGACACATACTGCCTCTTGGTTTCCTTTTTGGAAGACTGTAGGAAAATTCCTGTGCAGTTATAACTGAACTTTCATTTTTTTCTAGTGTCTGGGGTGTTAATATTTGATCATGGATGTGCTACCAGTAATTGCAGAGGAAAATTGTTGATAGGAAAGCTGACATCTGTTTACAGCAAATCCTAATGGTGTGTCCTAGATTAGCAGAAAAGCTTGACACATTGATGTTTAAGTCTTTTTTCATGAATGTTTCATCACTAGCAGTAATAAGTCTTTGTACGTCAATAATTTTCTACTTGATCCCTCTGATTTTCTTCCAAATTAAGTCATATTCTCACTTGCACTATCACCTAAATGCCAGATGCTCACAGCCATTTAGGCATATCTGTGCTGACTGTCACACTGCAGCAGCTTTTAAGGCTTGTGGGTTTTGCAGCAAAACTCATGAATATGCCACAGAATCACAAGAGTCTGTCTGGAAGAGACCTCTGTGATCATCAAGTCCAACTCAGACCTAACACCTCAAATAAACCATGGCACCAAGTGCCACATCCAGTCTTTTTTTAAACACATTCAGGGATGGTGACTCCACCACCTTCCCGGGAAGACTATTCCAGTACTTTATCACTCTTTCCGCGAAAAGCTTTTCCCTAATAACCAGCCTATATTTCTCTTGGTGCAGCTTGAGACTGTGTCCTCTTGTTCTGTCAGTTGCTGCCTGGAGAAAGAGACCAACCCCACCTGACCACAACCACCCTTCAGGAAGTTGTAGGGAGTGATTAGGTCAACCTGAGTTTCCTTTTCTCCAGCTCCCTCTCCAGCCTCATTGCCTCCTCTGGACATATTCAAATGTCTCAGCGTCCTTCCTAAACCCAATATCCTGAGTGGATTGGCTCCTGTGGACACGGGTAGGCACTCAGGAAAGGAATACATGGCATGCAGGGAAGGAGCACATGGCAGCTGATGTGGGGGGCATAATGGGTGCCCAAGCAACACTACAGAGCAGATGTAGTAGAGACGCACAAGGCTGAAGCCTTGCTGGGGTGCTTGGCTCACAGATGGGTACCACCTGGCACCAGAGCTCTGATCTCCTTCTCCCTAGAAGCCAACATCCTCTGTTTCCTTGTGGTCAACCACCTCACACTTCTTGTTGTACCACTGAGCTGTGAGTCAGGGTGCAGGGAGGGCTGGCTGCTCTCAATAGGCAGGTGAGATGGGAACTTAAATGACTGATACTTGAAACTTCCCTGAGCAATGCAGAGAGGAATAAAGCCCATGTCCTGACACTCACCTGGAGGCACCCTCTGCACCCTCCTGGGTCAGAGCTTACACTTTAAAATGGAGGGTACTGGACAGATGGCAGACTGAGCCTCTGCTCTGGTAAACTCCTGGCTGTCCACCATGCTCCAGCAAGTCACTGACAAAACACATCCCACATTGGCACATTTGTTGGGAGACTGGAGCTCTACTTGCCTTAAAACCATTTACAATTTTTTTTTGCTACCTTTAAAATAGCGCTCTTTTCTCCTGTAGTAGGGGAGAAGAGCTTTCCTCCGTGCAGTTACTGTTCTGTCTTCCATGCAGTCCAAGGTATCAGACCCTGTGCACACGAGAGTTGCAGTTAGGTCCATAACCATAATGCCGCCAAGACCAAGATTTTTTTTCTGGTGATTTTACTTCAGATTGTTCAATTTAGCCCTTAAATCTTCAGATTAGGTATCACAGCTTCCATTTGCTGGGAAGACACCTTCCCAGTCTCAAAACTCAGGATAAAAAACCTGAGACTTCAAATACTGAAGTGCAACCCTTACTTCCTTTGCTACAAAAATACATAATCATTTTTTTTTTAGACATTTCTTAGGATAGTTAGGTGCAGCGGCTTCTGAATACTTAAAGTGCCATTAATTACTTGCCTGTCACGTACTCAGGAATGTGAAAGTCCAGCTGGTAAAACAAGAGACAATAAATGAGAAAGTGTTTAGCCTGAAGACTGAAACTCATCATGGGACTTACTATGTGAACCAAAGCTGCAGCAAATAGGTCAGCATACTTTTAACACTGTTGGGCTTTGTTAGTCAAGTTTAAGAGAAACTTTTCAAACAAGTGGGTACCTCACATAGAATTTTAATTGTAAGCTTCTGTTGCCCCAAGTATGTTAATTTTTTTTTTTCAGTATCATATTTTCTTCATCTCACCCTCAGTTTCTGATAAGGAACCTTATTTTTCAGATAGCCTTTACTCTCAGGTAAATAGTCTGTCCTGTAGCTACAGGTCACCTTGAGGATTTATTAGAGATGAATCAATTAATTGTATCTTTAGGGAGAAAACTGGCATAGAAATGAGGAAAAGAGTAGATGGGTGCAGTGGTTAATAACCACGAGAAAAATTTGTTCTCTCTTCTCCTTCACAGAGTTCTTATTTAAGCTGGCAAGGCACATGTCAAACTGCCCACAGATACCTGCATCCCATAAGTGGATATGTAAGTGAAAAATACTATGGAAAAAGTTTCAGTAACTTCAATCCATGACAAAAACAGTGAATGAAAAGTATAAATCAGCCCCCTCCATGGAGCCCTGCTCACTGCCTCACGTGGACCTTGGCTGACCGCAGCCGTTTATGTGTTTCAACCCTTTGTGTAGGACAAGCACCCTTGTCACTCTGCCCTGACCTGTCAGGCTGCAGCCCATCTCTGCGAAGTGAGGGACACACTCTGGCTCAGGTTTTCAACAGGTCAGAGCTGAGCTTTCTTGACATTGTCTCCCTCCTGGCTGTTACTGCTGCAGGTAAGGAAATATCCTTTAATGCCTGCTGGGCATCCAGTAGCCAACCCAGTCTATAGGGTTGGGTACTGGATGAAGCTGCCGTTCAGAGTAATTCAGAAACAGGGAAAACCAGGAAGAACCTGGGGAGTCATAAAGGACTGCATGGCAGGTTCTTGCCATAAGAACAGAGGGTACTGTGGGAGTGAGCCGAGGAAAACAGGGAAGTGGGAAGAGGCACGGTGACCCACTCAGGAGTTGCCACAGCTACTCACACTCCACCAGCTGTATGTAAAAAGCAGTGCATGATCTCGTTTTCTTGGCTTATGATACAGAGGTCACCATACAGCTCTGTCAAAGATACTTATCAGCTCATGAGGGCCTGATCATCATAACAGAGCTGCAAGATTCCATGAAAACTGAACTCATTATTTGTTGTAGTGTGCACAAACACAGGTATGCACTTTTCTCACAAGTAGCCCTTGGCCCGATGATGACTCAGTCCAGCTGTGTTACAGCATGGTTCTTTAATGCAGCATCATGGTGGCACATTGGGGATGAAAGGGATCTTGTATAACTGCAGACACAAGTAAGAGGCGTACACTTGTGATTTCACCTTCCCTTCTGGGCCCTAGTGATGTGTGAATTGTTCCCAGAGATCCTTTTAAATCAAAATGACCTTTAGACATCTCTGCCTAAAATGACTCAGATAAAATGAGAATGGATTTCCTTCCCAACCTAAAACAATTTTTAAGTGAAATTTGTTGAACTCTAAAAAAAAGAATTTTTTATATGATTCTGTACTTCTGGGCTTCTTTTAGAAAATAATTTAATGGTGAAAAGATTATTTTTCTGTTGTATTCTGGATCCAAATTAAATAAAGATGCACAAGCAATCTTGATCATAAGTCTATTAATCTAATTTTACCAAGCAAAAATCATCAAAAATAAACTTTGGAGATATTATCTCTAAAATAATAAAAAAATTAATTTATAACCATTTTGAATCAAAAAGTAGAAATTATTAATTTCTTCAAGATTAATTCCATGGGTTAAGACATTTTGTACTTTTTATACTAAAGTAGTGGAAAATATTTTGTTAACACTTGTTAGCATTTTCTGATTAATTTTTTTTTTGTGGGTGAAAAATAGTTTGCATTTAAAAAAAAAGAAGTTAATTTTGCTTTCCATTTCAGTTTTTTTTGTGACAAATATGTGTGATACCGCAGGCTACTGTTGTTTGTGTGGCATGATGCCTATGACACTTTGACTGAGATGCACCTGATTTCACCTTGGTATTTCACAGAGCCCAGAAGCAAAATTGTTCACAAAAAAGAGTAGCAAATGGAGAGAAGCATTGAGGATAGACTACATGTTCTAATCTGTGGGTGGGAAAGCTTACACATGCTCGTCCTGGTGCCACTTGGACATTTTTTTCATTGGCACAATTTCTTCCATCTAGGGGTGTTTTTCCAATTTGTCTTAGTTCATGCAAAACCAGAGTGAGCCTTGCTAATGGTGAGGGACCTGAAGTTACTCAGTAATTTAGATTTTTTATGGTGCCCAGGAATTGTGTCTAAATGGCTTCCTTGGGATTGGAACTGGGGAAAAAAAAAATTAAATCTCAAAAGAGAGAGCATACAGCAAGTTGCCTTGGTGAACAAACATTACTCCAACAGAAGCACTCCTGGATGGCTCAGGAGTGATCCTCATTTCATCAGGTGAGCCTTTTCCATTTCCCTTAAGGTCAGGGCTCTGCCAAGGCATGCAGTCTGTGCTGGGTCTACAGGAACCAGATGGGGGTCATTCCATTATCTGTAGTAGGAGTGGTTTAAGGCTGTATCTCTCAAATAATTTGTGCCCAAGTATGTAAAACTATCCTCACATATAAAATATTACCTATATAAAATACTCTCCCACCACAGAAGCCATGATTCTGCATGCTCTTTTGGTTTTACAAAACTCTATGGTGTTGCAGAACCAACATTTACTACTAAGTTAAAGAAGCAGTTCTACAGGCTTTTGTCTCTTCCAAGCTGAAAACTCATTAATATTTATTACAGAACAGGTGTAACTGAAATTATGAGAAACTCACTTGTATGGTGCCACAATTTTCAGCTAGTTAATTTTAAATTTGTAATTAGATTTTCTCCAGCAATCTAATTACTGAAGCCAAGGGAGCACCCACATTGCAAGAGAAAGATGAAATGAAAGTCATTTTATTGCACAACTTACTCTCGGATTCTAAAAATCAATGGAAAACTCCTCCTCCAGTTTAGCTGATTCTGCTCAATATACAGGGTTCAGTCCTCCACTGCATGGCTCTGGCGTGGCAACGACTCTGCATTCTCTGAAAATTAAAACTGCCCCAAGGAATTCAGAGTGAGCACTGGGCTGACCTATGCAGATGATGAAAGAATGATCCTGTGAACTTGTTAATGAATAAAGATTCCTTTGTTATTGTTAGAAAGTTTTCTTTTGCAATAAATAGAGCTTCTTTATCTGTGAAAACCCGGATGATTTGAAATATTATTTTTCTACTACAATTCCCAGCACTTAATTCTCAGTCTACTGCCTGACTGTTTTTCATGGAAACCAGGAGTTGTTTGACATTGGAACTATATTCAAAGTGAGGGTAATGTCTCCTCCATCTGATCCAATCAGAGGTATTAAATGACAATGATTTATTTTGTAAAAACAACAGTAAATGTGAACACCTGCTTTACAGCCCCCAGGGCTCTATTTTGGAAATAAGCTTTCCTAAGAGTTGAGATGAGCTCAGAGAAGCCATTAAGATCTTTCCAAAATTGCACTTCAAAGTACATCACAAAGACTCTTGCTCAGCTTCCTCTCCTCTCCTCTCCTCTCCTCTCCTCTCCTCTCC
>VZUI01013841.1:22095-41097 GCA_013401135.1 Cettia cetti | reverse complement strand
CGCCGGCTTCCCGCCCGGCCCCGGCTTCGAGGGCTTCCCGGCCGGCCAGCCCGGCGGGGCCGAGCCCGCCCCGTTCGCGGGGAGCGCCGCCGGCCCCTTCCCGCCGGGCCGCGCCTTCTGCGGGCAGTACTCGCCCGTGTCGGACGCCGAGGACACCAGCGGCTACTCGGAGTCGGGCTCCGAGTGGGAGGAGAACGCGCTCGGCGCCTTCCGCGCCCTCTGAGCGCCGCGGCGGCGGGACGGCCCGGGCGGGACGAGTTAAAGGCGCAGCCCGGCCGCGCTGCGAAGCCCTCCCGCCGGACCCCGTGCCGCGGTGCGCTGCTCGGGCGGGGAGCAGCCACACACCGCGCTACCTCACCACTGCTGCTCTGCCACTGTTGCACTTTATCCGGGAGTAACTGATCTTACCTATTTATTTAAGAAAGATACGGGTCGGCTCCATCAGCTGAGGGCATCTTTTTACACTGTATTTAAAGGTTTCTTTTATCATGTTTAGTATATCTATTTAACCTTCTTTAGCCAAAAAGCTAACCCAAATCCACTGTGTTTTGGGGCTGGGGGCTGGTCTTAGAAAAGAGTGATGGTCTGTTGGGGCTTTTTGACCGAGGAAAATAAAATAAAGGTTTACATTTTTGATCTCCTTGTGTGTGTACCTGGTGCAGGGGCAAGGTTTCTTACCTTGGCTAGCGGTGGGGTAGAGCAGTGGCAGATATCCCAGCTGCAGGTTCTCTTCCCAGGTCCCAGAGAGCTACAGCTGCAGTTTGGATGACGATAAGACCTAAGGCACCTGAAGGACAGGTTATAGAAACTGCCTTAAACATTCTCAGTATTTGTCTTTAATCTGCCCTAAACAAGCACCCCCATCTCTAAAGGAATATGGAGATGCCTGGCCTAAGTAATACAAACCCCCAAATCTCAAGTGCTCAGACAAAAGCCTCCAGTCTGCCACTTAAGCCAAGGTTAATGTTAAACTATGAGAAATGGGAGTATTTTGTGGATACTGTTAGGGTGCCTTAGCTGTAGGCAGGAATTACACAAAAGCCTTTCCTCTAATTCAACTTATTGAGGAAGGATACATTACACATTTTGAGGATAAGGCCAATTCTTCCTGCTTACAAAATACTACTTCAGAGCCTAGCAGAGCAAGTTGCACCCGAATGCAAGAAGCACAGGAAAAATCCATGTACTGGTGGCAGAAATACCCTATATCAGGAATCGTGCCCAACAGAATAAGGTTACCAATGCATAAAATCCCTCAGTGCCATCCCTTAACATACCTGTGCTTGTGAGATCTGGGACAGCTGAATGCTGGTTGGACTGCAAGCTTGCAAGGTGAAGTGGTATGGCAGGGTTGCTGATTAGTATTCTTCATCAAAAAAACCCCAGAGCTATCCTTGAAAAAAACATGAACCAAAAACCAACCAACCTACCTCAGACACAATCTGTCCCAAGAGGACTCGGGTGCTATGCTGGGGATCAGGAAAACCCCAGAAGAGAAGCACTTGCAGGAAGAGACAAAACATGAGACCACGGTTTCTTGGGAGCTCAGGGTAAATTCAAGTTTACTGATTATAATAAATCAAAGTGACTTGTTCTGCTCCTGCAGACTTCAGGTACACTAGTTGCAGTGAGCTCTTGAGATTCCTGCTATGCTTGGGGGACAGCAAGCAAAAACTGTTGTATTTGTTACTGTCACCAAAATCCAACATTACCTGTGACCTAACACATCAGTACCCAAGGAGAAATGCAGCCTTTCAAAGAAAAAATTAGTATATTCACACTGCCTATGTGAGTGGGACAAATGACACGTGAAAGTACATGACTTATCACAAATAACATCTTTCTATGATATATTACCCTGCAATAATTAAAAAAAACTTACATCAACAGAAAACATGTTGAGCAAATTTAAGTATCCACATGTAAAAACCATCATACCTAAGGAATCAAGAGTTGAGATTGGAGTGTGGTGGTTATTGCAATGTATTCTGTGTCCAGTAGCATAAAAGGTTGTCATGAAAAGCAGATTCCCAAATCCTCTGGTATCTACTAGTGTCTACAACTTGTCCCCCCTTAGTTTGGGATGCTTGCTATCAACAGGGCCAAATCACCCTCCTGGTTTTTTGTACTGGGAAGTCCTGCTCCTCAAAAGCACTCAGTGCACATGCTGAGCTTGGGCCCCAACAGAGCAGGATGGGATCTGGGTAAGAGGCGTGCAGAGGGAGCAGCAGGCACGTGAGTACAGGGGTGCAAGGGGATGGTTCCTTTCCCCTGAGTTAGCTGCAGAGCAGATTAGTTCCTGTCTGACTAAACTTCTGTGCCTTAAACTAGGCTTTGGCACCTTTCCCTGTTTACATGAAAACAGTGGTGGCAGAGGAACCCCTTCTGTCTTCTTTATCAGACAGATGGTAACACCACAAAATAACGAGTGACATAATTACAAAAACAATTGCAGGGACCACTATGATGTTCTATTGCATCATGAGAGATAAGTTTTCCTGGGTAATGCAGCTAAATTACTGTTTATCATTATTCTACAGTACCCCTTGTAAAATTTTTAAATACCCTTTAAAACAGCTACTTACCTCATCCTCATAACATTTCATTTCAGCAATTAGCTTCTCTTAAAAAAATGATCTGAGACCATCTGCAAAAAATTTTGCATTTTTGTGAAATATATCAACTCTCATAGGTCAATTTATTCAGTTACAAATTTCATTGAGAATAAAAGATTTATGCATTTCTCTTAATTAACAGAACAAATTTAGCTAAATATAAACTCTGCACTAAAGTTTTGCAGTGGCACAATACCAACACAGAATACAGAAGCATCTTTAAACTATACAAAATTTTAAAATTGAAAATAATCCTGTTTACATATTCTTTATACATTAACATATAAAAGACCTTATTTAATGAGGCATCTAAAAGAATCAAAAACATCTCTACAGCTATCTCTGAAAATCCATATCTGGAAACAATTCATTACACAGAAGCTTTACAAGACTATTTAAACAAACCAATACACACTTTTTACAAGATTAACATTCCAAAAGGTATAGGCAGGTTATCACTTCTTATTTTTGCAGTTTATCTCACTGGTTATCTTTAATTGTAAAAATCTTCATATTTATATATGGTGGGTATTGTTGAATAACCAGTAATCTAATTTAAAACTTGTGCAAAACAAACAAGAATTTGGAAAAACAATACATTTAACCAGTCACTTTTATAAAATACCACCTAAAGCACCTCTTTTGCCCTGTGTGAAGGGAAAAAGCCATAACCAATCTCTTTCCTTAAAGTTAACAGTTACATTTTTATATTCCTTCATAAGACTCCTATAAGTTATGATAAATTAAGAGTTCCAACAAGACATTGACTGATCGATAGACCTGCCCAACATCCTCCAGTTTACAGCTTATGTTTGCTGGCTGTATCCTGCTGCTGCTTCCTCAGATCAGGAACGCTTGAGCTTCCCAAAGGCTGACCTGGCAGCTCTCAAGAGCTACACAGAGGTGTAGCTTTACACAACAAAGACCTGCCATGTGCCCACTAACTCGAGCCATTTCCTCTTCGGCACTTCTAACAGACCAGGAGATCCAACAGCAAGAGGTGTGCAGAATTAATCTGAACTTTTATAAACTAAGTTCAAATTATATGAAAGTATGCTTTCAAGTTTACTATAATCAATGCAATTACTAAGAGATTACCAGTTAGCAAAACTACTGCATGTGAATAACAAATGGAGAAATCTAACATAACGCTGGCCAGTAATGCTGGTTTCCTTAAGAAGCAGATATAATATATTTAAAAGGGTCCTTTCTGAGAAGTTTTCTCTTCCCTTATCTTCTGGCAGTTAGGGTATTTGGTGAAGCCTATAGAAAGAAAGAGGATTTTCCAGAACTACTTGCTGTACACTTGAAAGGAAGTTTTCAGTCTCTGTTGGTATTATTAGCTGCAAAAGCATGTAAGTTTCCCATCTGGCTCAGACCACTCTGAATATGTGCAACATGAATCTCAACGTTATTCTGAAAACAACTGTGGGAAGAAAAAAAGAAGGAAAGAAAGAAATGTTAAACCCCATACATAAGAGTTATGTCTAAATATCTCTACAGTGAAAAATCAAATGTGAACCTAGCCAGTACAAAAATTCAGATGAATCAGAGAGCAGTACATACAAATGCAACTTGACATTGAAATATGGGAAAACACGACTTGCACAAACAGCTGCAAGAAATCAAGAGTCACTGACTTGGGCACTTGAAGTAGGTTTTAACGTGACCAGAGTTAGGGAAATTGAAATATTATGAAGAGATGCTAAAATGGCCAAAATAAGTACCATGAAATGGAAGCATCATCACTTTCCTTGCCAGGTTCATCAACCTTTACTTGAATCAATTCCAATATGCAATTTGCAGGGTTTCTAAAGAAGTTTCACTAATGTTTGAGGTTTGGTTTTGTTTTTCCTAATGAAAAGTGCCATAAAACAGCATTTCTTAATAATTATATTGAAATAAAAAGCCATCCTACTATCTTTGGAAAAAAAAAATTGAAATTTAAAGATTCATGTGAACAGCCTCCCATTATTATGTAGCAATACAAATAGTAAGGATATAAAGAAATACTTAACATTTAGGTTTATTTTCTAAGTGACACAATTTAGCAGCATAAAATGCTGGTTACAAATGGCTGGAGGCTGCAGGATGCTCCAGACAAGTATCACTATGCTCCTGCTACCATTCTTGCTATTTTTATGATGCCTCCTCAGGCAGCTGTTGAAAAATGGCCCATCTAGACTAGATTGGCCTTTGGTCCAGCACAATATGGCTGCTCTTCTGTTTCTTGGCTTAAAATCTTGCCAATGGAAGCTGCTCAGAACCTCAAATTGTCTCACATGCCACCTTTTGGTATTTACAAGAGGCTGAGTACGCTAAAAGAATACTGAAATTGTACAGTTCTCTGGTTTAAAAAATGTGTATTACTAGTGGGATTTCAAAATCTGACAAGGTTCTAAAATAAATTTTTAGATGTCATAAATGACTGAAGAACAAGAAAGCCTAGCTGTTGCTGCATCTATTTAGCACTTTTAAGCATTTTTTTAACATGTTACTTCACTGATAGGTTCAAACAGAAAACAGCTTATTTCACATTCCCTTTAAGAAGCCCCCCTTTTAGAATGGACCCTTCCTACAAGTAGAAGTTACCAGATTAAACCCCTTAATTATAATCAATGTTCACCTTTGAAATACAGTAAGAACTATCACAAAGTGTGTAATTAAGAATTAAATATTCAAAAAGTAATACCTGATATTTGAGGAGTCTATTGAATTCTTAATGTCATTTAATGAATCTGTTAGTGATTTAAATTCAAAGGAATTCAGATCACCTCCTTCTGCTAGACACTGTAGAAGAAGACAACAAAAATGTTCTCACAGTTCAGCATAAAAACTGGCAGGGCTTTAATACTACGTATTGTAGAGGAGAAGATATTTTGTGCAAACCTTGTACCTTAATTTGCAGTAATATTGCTGTAAGTCTAGAGATCAGATCAGTTAAATTTTCACTCTCCACACAGAGCTGTCCTGTTGACAAGGTATTTGCTTGTCTGACGACCTCCTGAGCTTCTTCTTCACACCTGCGCCTCAGATCCGTGGGCTGGTCAGCAGGCTGGAGGCCCTGGTCAGGAGCAAGCTGCAGAGATACGAAGGGGAGAAATGAAGAATGAAGACGTCCTTTGCATTTGGTGGATGTGTGAAATGAGATGATTTCAAAGACAGTTTGTGTGTGTACAGTACACAGTGTTTTTTCTTTATCTATGTCTACTTAAGAACAGGGCACTGGTATCAGGAAAAGCGTTGCTCAAAGGCAGCTCAAATTCCAGAGAAGGAATCCAACACAGCTACCAATAGTTTCATTTCAGAGTGATCTCCACTTATGCCCTATTCCCAGGAAATTCTGTTTCCTACTTAAGTTGAGCAAAACCACCAAGTACACAGAGATTCCAGCAAAATCTTACCTCATAGCAATACTGTTGAACTTTATGCAAAACTTTATTTAAGTCTTTGTTTAGTTGTTCTAGATCTAGAACAATAGTTGCATATCTCCTCTGAAACTCAATGCCGATTGGCATGGAATAGGATTTCTGTGGAGAACACAAAGCATATTAAAGTTAATGCAATACTGTACAGTTACAGATCTTGAACTCATCAAAAGGAGTTTTTACTTGAAAATAACACTGAGATATTTGAAATCCCAGTGTCAAATAGAAAAACGTTAACATACAAAATATTAAAATGCAGTATTACTGAAACTGAAACTGTGTAGCTATGAACCTTGCTTTTATTCCCTTCTTGAAGTGTTACAATAACCTATGGTGGTAAATGCTACAGAAGATGACTGTGGTCTGACCTGCTTATTCTTCCAGTAGCTGGGCATGGCTTCTCCCTACTGGTTGAGCAGAAAACTATCCTGCCAGCAGAGGAACAGTGCAGGACACTGTGGCCTCAGCCACCTCTGCTGCAGGATGGGAGGCATTTAGCTAGTAAGTTATTAGTCACTGAGGATGACTCAGTTCTACACACCTTCTGTTACAGCTAACAGTCCTGCCAAAAAAGAAAGTTACTAGAGCTTATATGTGTTAACAGTATTCTGTAAGCATGATTTTCTATGAAAAGAATCAATACCAAAATACAGTACCTTTTTTTCTTATATTCTTTTTGGAATGCAGCTTGGCATTGTTTGGGTGATATTTATGAAATTGAAACAAAACATTCAATATATTATAAAATTTCCTCTCCAAATTGCCTTTTGCAAGAAGCTAGAGGTAGTTCCAGCCATAGGACTGAGATACAGGTACCTTCTACAATCAAAACTTCTAGCTATAGATATCATACACAAGATAAAGCAAATTGCAAAGTCAAGAGCCTCCATCAGGATAATCCTGGTGAAAAACTCTAAAGGTTTAAGTTATGAGTTCGGTTCAAAGTTCCCCATTAAACCTAATCACTGAGATGATCTCCAGGGATTTACAAACCTGAATACCAACTTAAGAGGGCTTTAACACTTTCCAGAATTCACTGGAAAGTAGCATAAATTTGGCATATTTTCTGCAGCTCTGGAACATAAAAAAATAAAATCTTTCAGACCTCCTCCAGTTCCCTTAGAGCAAACTGAAGTGCTCCAGCTTAGCTGTGAAAGCTGCAGACATATAAGAATTCCCTGATGGAGAGGAAAGGCTAAGGGCATTCTATGCTAGTGATGGCAAAAGAAATATTTCTCAGCACCAGCACTATTTCTGACCTGGGCACAACCCAAGATCTGGAAACAGTGATGAACAGCTAAACTGACAAAAGATGGATGGCTTTCAGTAGATGGAAGCAGGTAACACCTCTGTCACCAGGGATCTAGATGCTTCCCTGAGACAACCAGCATTACCTCTACCTTGTTTTTATTGCAGGTCCTTCCAATTTATACTTGTTTATCCAAATGTTTACTGTTTTATGCACATAGTAATTTGTTTATAGCCTGCAACCCAGACTAGTACAGTGATGTCAAGAAAAATGAGACAAAAAATGTACAGTTTTATACATTAATAGCTTCTCTGAAGGCATCCCCTGACTTATGTAAATTTATTATTATTGCCAGATAATAATGGCCCACATTCAGTACCATTTCTGATTTTGGTCAGTTCCATTTATTTCTATGTTGAATCAGTCATTAAGCAGAAGTCTTCATAAAAGGATTACTTTAAACCAAACAGCAGTGGTACTCTAACAATTATCAAATGACAAATGTATGAATTATTACCAAAGTCTGACAACTAAAGTACACCTGAATAAAGTCAAGGAACTCAATTTTATTCATGTTCAGGTGTGTTATTGATGTTGAAATGAACTGGGGTCAGAAAAAGATTCTTGTTTAAAGAAAATACATTTTAAAGGAGAAACAACACATACTCAGTGGCACAAACATAGATGGGATTGCCAAGGGACAAAGAGGATTAGAAGATGAGCTAAGAATACGGGCCAATAGGAAGGTATCACATCCTCTATTTCTATCAGCACAGCCTTGAGCAGTAGGGTTGCTTTATGCTTGGGGGTTGCTTTATGATTGCTAGTTTTCAAAGCAAATAGAGGTGGGAAGAATTTCAAAGTATCTCAAAGTCCCCAGCCAGGCTACAATTGACCTAAAATGTATCAAATTTAGAATCGCTTTCTAGATTTCATTCCCAGTTGCTTTTTTGCTCTTTCAATTTTGCGGAATAAGGAGACCAAGAAAAGTAACAGTACAGGTAATTTATGACTTAATAGCTGATCTAACATTCAGGTTCTTGCTGGAGGAAGGATGCTGTCATTCCTATGGATCTCCTTGTCTATGCAAATGTACGAATATCTCAGAAAAAAAGTTAAGAAGACTTGGTAACTTTTTGTGGGGAGAGGCAGGTTGCAATGACACGTTTTAATCTTACTTCTCTTTGCAACTAGTTCAGTTACTAACACAGGAAATTAAAAGACAGAACATTTGATGTACAGGAAAAATAATCTAGTAAAATAATGTAGTAACTGAAATGATAAGGTTTTGAAGAACAGCAGCATGGCACAGAAGAAGAAAATTACAGAGATACAGGGATGGGGCAGTAGGAAGCAGAGTAACAAAATGCTCACATGCACATGATTGTAGACACAAAGAAATCTCATCACAATACATCACATCATTCAACATTCAAATATTTTAGCTGGAAAAAAAACCCCAACTGTTTTGTTTCAAGAAACAAAAGGGACCCTTCTTCTTCTCCACAAACCTTCAGCCTTCTGTACACTGCAGAGACAACAGCCTGAACGGATGCTGGCAGAAGGCTGAGACAGAGCTTTCTCAAGTTAATTTATAGCTGTGGGTGGCAGAAGAGCCACTCTCATAATTTTGATTTACTGACTGCTGATTAGATAAAGTTAGCAAGAAAAACTATTCTGCTACTGCTGATTTTGCTGTAGCTGCTGTGGTACTGTAACTTTAAATGTCAGTCAAGGGCACTCATGGCTTTACACAAAAATCTCTGAAATGAGTAACTGCTTTAACCAGAAAGCTGAGATAATAAGTATTTACCAACTGCAAAAGAGTTTTAGCATAAATGTCTTACCATATAAACCTCTATGCCAAATTCTCAAGGTACACAGTATTTCCTTACTTTATGTGATAACTAACATGCTATCCCAATGTTAACATTAAGCAGTTTCCAAAGCACAGTGCTTTCAAAGGAGAATCATATTTGAAAAACTTACCTCTTTGACTTCTCTTTAAAAATAATAAAGACATTTCATGTCATAGAAAGCAATAAAAACACAGGTCTTATTTAGACTTTGCTCCTAATTAAATTTATTTGCATTAGCTGTTAAAGCATATCCTGTTTCAATAACTGAAAAGAGAACATTCTCACCAGCTTTTCTGCTTCCGTATTCATCTCTCTCAATTGTTTGATGTGTTCCTTCTTGATCATAAGGATTTTCGATAACCTGGTCTAAAACAAAGGAACTATTTTTAGAAAGAATAGGTCCTGAAGCAGTTTTGAAATGCCATAGAAATTAAACATAAAAAAACCATACCTGTTTCTTTCATAATTTAAAATGTATTTCTCAGTTGTTGATCAAGTTAAGAAGCAGAAATAAAAATTATTTAAAATTAAACGATGGATTTTCCAGAGATTTTTTAAAGCAATTCCAAGTGCCCTAAATGGATGAGTGCTAAAATCCATCAGCTGAAATTCCCTGTAGGAAGACTAACATGATTTATGGCCAGCTAGAGGCTGAAGAACCCTTTTTTTTAATAGGCTGAAGGAGAGCGAAGGGTGTTATGCTCATGATACTACAAGTAGTACCATTCACCTTACCACACCTTTCCCCCCCCAGTTCTCAGCACCAGCCCTTCGTGTAAACTCCTGCAGTAAACCCTGGTAAAGAGATTGGGTCTATTTCATACAGAACAACTCTGGGCTTTTCATTTCCTTCTTTTGTAATGGGAATATCCTGTGTCTCCTGCCCTGGGGACCTAGCAGGCTGAAGTGGAAATCACTGGGAGCACTTTCAACACACTCATCACTCCTAAATTCATACCCTAGGGCCCTGAGAGAAAACCTAGCTTCACTACAACCAGCAACACTTTTATTACTGCAGTAAGCAGAGAAAAAAAATTCAGGTTTTATAAATTCCAGAGGGGTTAAGTGAAACACGTGACTGGGAGAAGGAACTCCTAGTTCAACATACATCTGATTTATATATAACCCCTTTTGTGATTTTTAAGTTCAGTCTTAATGCAACCAGGTTGCTTGCCCTCACAAAATGTAATTAGAAAATTATTCCAGGATGTCTTTCAGCTAATGAGGAATGTTCTGGGAATTTCCATGCTAAATGCATTCTTTTTCACTTGATAGCAATTTGTTCGAAATTGCCAAACAGACCAAGCTGGTTTTCAGCTAAATATAGTGTTCTCTCCTTGTTTTATCCCTGTTTATTCAGAGACAATGAAAGCATCTCTTCTCCACTGTCCTTCCACCCCACTAATCACAACCCAAGCCTTTTCAGATTCCACTCCCTTAAAGGGCTCTTCATCTCTTAAACCACTGTGGCCCTTTTTATACCTTTGTCCATTCACTGCCATCTCTCCTGTGTGTGAGCACAGGAAGCCTGTAACAGTATTCTGAACGACACACCTGGACACTAAACCTGCAAAATGGCATCAGTACTTCACTCCTTCTCCAAATATTTTGCCAGATGCATCTTATGAGTGGATGGTGAGCCAGAGGCACAGAGGGAACACTGCATGGGTTATCAGCCTCCCAATTCCAGCTGCTCATTTCTGTCCTTGTGCTGTCCCCCAGTGCCAGCACTTGCATTTTTGCCCTTTGCATTTTGCATGAAGAACCGAATCACAGAGGAGACAATGACAAAAAAAAAAAAATTCAGAAGGGGCAAGAAAGAAGTAAAATTGTTAGTTGTGAGCTGGAGTGTCTCTCTGATCTAGTTTCTAACACACCACAGAAGTGTTCGTGTTGCCAATAAAACACCTGGGAGGAAGAAAAGTGCTGTACACCATCTGCCCCTGCTGCCAAAAAGTTACTAGTCAAGCTCTGCTGTCATCACCATCCAGCACTGCCTAACACATTCTTCTCCTTCATGAAGTTGATGAGTCCCCAAATTAATGCAGAATATATAATTTGTTCCCCATATTTGGAAGGCATTTGATTCTTAACTTCTATTTTGACGTACAGACGTGAGCATGCACAGCGCTAATTCTCCATTTGATGAGCTTGGATTTTCTATTATATTCATCCTACCCCAAGATATATTCCAGTGATCAGGATAATCTGATTCTAAGGATTTTCACTGTATCTATCATGTCCATACACTTTCTTTCAGGGATACATTTTATTACACAGACCTCCATTTTCATTTGCCAGTGAATGCTATCATTCAGTCTAGCCCTATTCGTCTTGAGAAATTTTCACTATAACTCATCCTGTCTACTGTTACAATTTACAGTTCTCAATAAACTGGAAAGAAGTTTTTACTACAATGCTTTTCCACGTTAAAAGAAATGAAGGAACAACCCAACCAGAACGTTTAGATTTTCACTTCTGATTTCATTTGTTAGTCATAAAATATGAGCATTTCAAGATGCAGTGTGTGATAACTCACTATGCAATATTTTCAAAATTTTCATAAGGAAAAACCAGCCAAAATTCGAGTACCCGTTTTGAGATTGTTCCTCCTGCATTAAAGTTGAGAAGATCCCTCCTGTCCCCACACGCAGACACCAAGTCACTGCTGTGCCTGTGCCGCATCACCACACTCCCTCTACCGGGCACGCAGCGACCCTGCCAACATCTGCTTTGTCCTACAGAGCTGCCTCCCAATCGGATTTTTTACCCCAAAACCAAAAAGGACGCAGGGAGGAAGGGAAACAAAAAAAGCTGTAGCCGAATACTTGGAAAAACGTCCTCCAAATTTAAATACTGACCAGAATGTACAAATGCAATCTATCGATTTTGACATGCCATATAGCATACGAAATATTTAAGGATACATTACATAATAAATTAAGCATAAAATACATTTTAAAAAATTATTACTCATTTATTGCTGACTTTATTCTTAATATCATGTTAATTTTTGGGCCAGTCTTCCAATACATTAGTCCACAGTCTCGGATGTCAAAACGTAGTAATAATATAAAGCATACAATAATAATATAAATGTAGTAATAAATATAAAGATTTTGAAAAACTAAGATAGTGTAGAACAATGATTGAAATAGCTGTTACAAGTCCCAATTTTGTTTACAACTTCAAGTTATAGGTAAAGAGAATATCCCTAACATATATTTGTCATTGTATGCGTGTGATTTTGGACTCACTTCCTCTTCTTCCAAATTAGTTTCAGATAAGGGAAATAAGGGGCTATGTTGAGACCTTATTCGAGGTGTGCTCTATATTTTCTGTTTTGTCCAAAATTCTTCCCATAAAATAGTTTCTTTGTTGTCTTATGAATAACTGCCTGGCAATAGTTTTCCAGAAAGTTTTCTTGGAATCAAACAATTTTTGACCACTTACATCCTGAATCAACATTAAATCAGAAAAAGGGATTTGCCTTATTTTAAGTACCAATCTATCCAGAAAGGCTAAATACCCTGAGCAGCAACCCTTAACATAAAAAAATACATCTGGACTGGTGAATACAGCACAATTAATAACTAGCATTCACCAGTCTCATGTATTGCACAACACCAAATTTCAGTACCTCCTTAAAACTTCTAATTAAAAAAATTGATTCTTAAAAATAATGCCTCAAGTCCTTCCATAAATGTTTAAGCCCTGGGATTCACTGTCATTGCTCAAATAGACAAATGCCAAAAATCTGTGGATTGATTCTGTTCGAAGTATTTCGAAAATCTTCAAGCAAAAATACATTTAAATGTGGTATCTTTGTAAAATGCCACCATTTGCAATCCTAGCAAGAGGCCTATACTTGTAAAACTCCGATTTCCTTATACTGAGTAGTAACACACAAGATGTGACTGAAAATCACACATTTTCAAATTTGAAATGCAGAAACAATATCATAAACAGATCAGCTTGATGTACTCAGTAGATGTAAAGCCCAATACACCTCAGTTACCTAGTTTCACTGATCATACTCTGTGACTCAAACAGGACAGCTGCAGATCCAGTTCAGATGCATAAAGACTGTATCCTTTGTGTATGTCAATTTTGCCATAATTAATCTTATAGCAACCACATCTATTTTAAATTTTTCTTAGCTAAGATGCCATGCCACATTTTTCAAAATCAGCTTCATACAAGTTTTCTCTAAAAAGGCTGAATAGATGATTCTGTCAAGTAAAATCCATTATGTTGAATGGCCCAAATGTTAGTGTGTCATGTGAGCTACTGACACAAATTTATTCTTTTGACCAATTACACAGACTTTAAAATCTGAGAGGCATTTTATTTCTCAGTTCTTAATATTTTAAACATGAATCATTCCAATCTCCTTTGTTCCAAACTGCTTTCCTTGTTTAAGACTTCAATCACTGATCTTAAGCTAAGCCAACGTGAGCAATTACATTCTTCCATCATCCTGGAAAATGCTTCAATGTGTTTTAATATTCAGTGAACCTAACATTACTTCTCTGTGCTCTTCTGAACAGGTGCACAAAAACCTATGAGGAATTATTTTGTAAAGGTGAAGACAAAAAGGTATTTTCTGTGTAGTGTTATCTATAAAATTAATGTCTGCTTGCATGGAAATGAGTGCTGCTTTTCTTCTCCAAGAGGGTAGAACATTATATAACATAAAAAAATACATGATAATGCATACAGGCAAATGTTCTTTGCACAATGCAAGCATATTTTAAATAAATAGTCTTAAAGTCTGCATATAGAAATAATACTTCTTTTTTAAAGAAAAAATGGTAGACCTGGGAAAATAAGACACTTTTGAAGACTTCTGTGGTCTGAAAAGCAGCACATTTCTAAGGTTATAAACAAGTGAGAAAATTAGGAAGGGGGAATAAAACCAAATATGAACATCTCTTCAAAAGTTAATTTGGCTATTACCATATCTGTCATAAATTAACAAAAGGTCATTGAACTGCAGAATAATTGGCAGAATAAACAGAAAAGGACAATAAACAACAAAATTAAGAGCTGCTGTTAGTACTTACCACTTGGATGAGGAATTCTACTGGAAAGCCTCCAAGTGTTTCACTATCTGTGCCTGAAATTTTGTTTTTCCATGAAGATTGTCCTAGTAAAGGATCACTGTCCTATAAAGGATAAAACATCTAAATGAAGAGGCTTTTTTTAGAGGGTGTTGCTAAAATTTTGATCTTTCTAAATAACATCAGAAAATTAATCTCAAAAACTTTTTAGAGTAACAGCTTCAACACGTATCAAAAATACTTCAGTGATGACTACCCCTTGCAAAAGGTAACTTACTGTGATAGGAGACTGGAGTGAAGGTGTGTATGGCAGTCGGGGAGGAGTCATGAAGAAGCGCGAAGGCCGCTGCTTCTGTCCAAAGGCAGCGATCGGCATGGTTTCGTGAGGCTCATTACTCTGCCACACAGGCAAGGGGAAAGGAAGGATATACTTCAGTGTCTGGTTAATTTCTGCCCTTTGGAACACACAGTTTATTGCTGGGATCTGGACTAGCTGTACCTATCCACACCCCAACGCAACAGCATGAAAAGATGAACATTTTGCTTTTGGTCTGGGCAGGAGCTTCAAAAGCCTTATGTGTTGCTGGAGTTTCCGAAGTGTTCTGGCATCACATCAAATAAAACCTGCATGAACGTTTCCAAAAATGCTATTGGCAGACAAATCACAACAGGAGTTCAGCACAGACCATGACTGAGACTAGAAGAATTATGTAGAACCAACACTACACAAGATACAAAGAAAGTGAGGTCCTCCAGAAATCTTGCAGTCTAGGCTGGAACAAAGCCTAGGAGATGGGAGATAATCTCCAATTGTTTGACCAAAACAACATCCTCCCAGGTAGCTTCATTAGCACAAGAATTTTCAAAATCAAGTTCAGTCAACTTGTAAATACATATTTGGAACTTCCACAGGCCTTTCCTGACTTCGGCAAATCACAAAGGGCCAGGTTTTCTTGAACATTTTCTGCAAATCCTGGCAGGATCCCACTGCAGAATTCTCTTTGGGATCTTGTACTACTCATTGTATTTCTTCATATTGAACTCAGGCTATTGTAACAGCCTGCAATAGTTGGTCTAATAAATTATTCCACTCTGAGCCATTATGCTTTAATCATAGAGGATTATCCTGTTCTGTAAAATCATAAACAGTAAAAGTTCACGATTCTGGAATTTCCCAAGCATCTGTTATGCTTGTTTCTACTTTATGACAGTACCACCTGGGTGTAATATTTTTTATTTTCTTATTCTTGATTAAAGCATATCATTGCGGATTTTTTAATTTCACTTTCTTATTACAGCTTCTTTTAGAATGTGCCTTTAATACTTACAAGAACTTCATAATCTGGGACTGTGTGTGTTCCAAGACCTGCCCTGTCAAAAGTCACTCTGTAGGTAGCATTAAGAGTATCTACAGCATCTATTTGTCCAGTAAACAGACCATCGTGGACACCTCGCAAACGGGCTGAAAAAAACAACAGGAGAACCAAGAAACCAAACATTACAATGCTATGATAAAAATAACAAAACCAGAATTATTGCATCTTTCGCAAGTAATTCTTTATGTATGTATGTATGTATACTTAAAGGCCACAGATTAAATGGGAAAAAAGTGTGAACCCAGAAAAAAAAGTGTGTAATAGAAATATTACCAAAATTTTTACAAAATTTAAGTTTGAAGGTCAAATATTTCCCAAATCTAATCCTTAGCACTACATTTATGTCTAAGAAACTCCCACTATTTCATACCCAATACCTTCTGACAGATAGATTTTGCAGGCAAAAGTCAATTTCCAGATGATTTTGCACAGCATTTCTCTCTGAACACCTCCTCTGATGACGGCATATTTAGCAAAAAACAGTGTGGAAGGCAGCTCAAGGATACAGGTCTAGGAGAGTGAGGAGAGGCAGTGTGGTGCATGCCTGCTCTTCAGCAAGAGCTAAGGGCAGTGATATTCAACACAAAAAATGCAATGAACAGCAGTGGCTTGAATAGGAGATGCTGAAGTGAAAATTAAAAGCACTTGGACCAAAATCAGACAGGAGGGAGGAATTCAAATTTTCATAAAACTAGACAAAACCTGTGGAATGTTTTCAACAATATTCCTTCCTCAGTAAGGTCTTTTAGTAAGGCAATGCTATGTTTAGCATACATGTCCAACTACATTGCAATATAAATATCTGTTTCAAAACAGGTACTTTTATATTTATGGAAATATAAAGTTCAAGTTTTATATTAGGTCAGATTTTAAAATCAGACAACCTTCAATATTTTGAAATAAAGCATCTCCCTCTCACCAAACTTTGTTAGATATGTAAAAAACTAGACATGTAAAAACCCTACAATTTGAACAGTAGAAATAATAAAACATACTAAGTTTGCACCTCAAAAGCTTATGACTGTTATAAAAATACCACCTAATCTTCACAAGCACCTTCCCAACCAACAAAAAACTGATAACATTTCTGATGTTTTACACCTATTATAATTATGTGCATGAACTGTATTACTATTTACTAAAATCTTTGCAAAGTACACTTCGCTGCTTATTTTGCTTGTTTTTAAGAAATTACCTGTAACTTTTGTTCCTATTACAAGTGGTAATGGAATTTCTTCTGGAAGATCTTTGAACTGTGAAAGATCTGCCACTTTCCGCTGCTGCAAAAGTCTAATTTTCTGCCGTTTCTGTTTTAATGCTGACCTCTCTTCCTCAAAGAATGCAGAGGAACACCTGTAGTATCATTGGATAAAATTATACTTAAATTCATCACTGAAATCATATATATGTGAAGGCACATCAAATAAATAGCCACAGTTTAAAAAATCAGTGCAAGAAAATGAAAAAGCTTGGGGTGTTGTGTTCAAGGGACAAAAATCTCATTTAATGCATTTAGACAATCTTACTCCTCAGAATTCTCACCCTTAAAATAAGAGTCTATTTTGAAATAACACTCAGGAATACTAGCTGTTGCATTAGTATATCTAAAGAGCACAACTTTTTAGGATTTTTCCTGCTTATAAGGATCCATCTAGGATCACAACAAAGCTAAAGCTGGCCCCAGTCTACTCTGGGTGCCAGTTCAATGCATGTGAGGAAGGCATCCTGTGAATGCCCTGGCTGCCAGCACTTACTGATACACAGGAGATCCCTTTCACGTGTACTTATTAGCTCAATTAAACTAACTGAGTATGAAAGGGCACCAGACTTAGAACATAAAAGGACACTTCTCTGTCTCATCTCCTTGCACCTGTGCAGAGTGCAGCTCAGCCCCAAAATCTCTGTTACGCAGATGAACTGTTCTGAGATTGATCATAGAAAAACTTTATTTGATCTGGGGCTACTGTGTAAAATCAGTTCATCTGTAGTAGCCCCCTTCCCCATTTTGAGAGGTAGAGTTGTTCTTAAAATGCAATCTAAAAGATGGAAGGCCTACTACCAAAGTGCTTACTTGTTATTAATTCTCATTTCCAACCTACTGAATAGGCAAGATTCATGAGGGAGATAAGCACAAAGCACATAGACATTAAGGATTCAATCCCATCTTTCATTGCTTACTAAAAAAAAGTTTCTTCATTCTTGTGTCAGTGAAAGAAGTAATTTTAAAAAGGTGCACAAATGCTATTTTAAGTCTGCCTGATTGCAGAAAGTTATTTATCAAATAATCTGCCACCTTTGTTAATTGCTTTAATGCAGTCAAACGCAGATTAAACATTTTCTGTCGAACTCATATAGTTATATATTGATTACTGATTAATAAGAAGTTCTATTTTATAAAGTTATTTTAGAAGACATAAACTCTGCTGCTGGTTCCCTCTACTACAGTAGAAATTATTTTCTGATTTAAATCCCTTCAAGATATTCCTCAGTCATCTCCAGCCCAATACTAAGAAGTCAGCTCCTTTTTCTGAGTCTGCTTCTACCACTCTCCTATTATATGCTGAAACAAACGTTCTTAGGTTTTCCTCTGTATACCCCTCACTGGGAGAGCTCCACAAAGCCCTTTCACTTTTCTCCACAATTCCTCTTCCTGACATTGTGCACAAGAAGACTGTAAGCACTAAGCTGCCAGGATACCGAGACCATTTTCTTTTACACTGACCAGCAGTTTCACACTCTATATGCACACATCAGTTGCCTTTTATCTTATACATGTTTTCTAAGTTATATGGGGCATAAGCCACCTTATGTTTTCTCCCAGTGTTAACATAATGAGATCCTAGTCCTAAGCAAGACATGGGAAAAAAAGATAAGCAAGAATGAAGTGAAGCTGTGAGGTACTTTTGTCAGGTAATGCAGAAATGCACTGCTCAGAAGTGCATATGAGGTTCCCACATGAGGTTTTCCAACCACTGCCAGCACAAAAATCACCACTAGTCTTTGTATAGCCTAGAAATTCTGCTGTAGATTGAGGCTGTAGGTGTGTGTCCCACTCACCAGTTTACCACCAAAGAGCAGAATGTGTTTACCTGGAATTATGTACTATTCCAGTGGTCCTCATTAGGAATTTAAAATATCTGTAAAGGGATGTGGCAGACATAGAGAGGGATGGTGTTTGGGAAACTTATGATGAGCTTACTTGGATATTCTCATTTATTGATGCTATCCACTTCATATTTACTACTGGGGAGGAGGAGGTGTGAAATAATGCTTGCATTAGGCTGTGAATGTTGCAAAATGCAGGTCAGAGCTTTTCAACTTCATTGAGAAGAATGGCTAACCATAGCAAGACATTGCAATAGGCAAAAAAAAAAAAAAAAAAAAGAAAAAAAAAAAAAAAAAAAAGAAAAAA
>VZUI01013841.1:0-22071 GCA_013401135.1 Cettia cetti | reverse complement strand
TAGGCAAAAAAAAAAAAAAAAAAAGAAAAAAAAAAAAAAAAGAAAAGAAAAAAGAAAACAAAGCTATATAGACTTTGTATTAGTCCTTCTAATCATGTCCAGGGTCTTGCAGCAGGAATAACAAATATCTTTGTCTTATGCTCTTAGAAATACAAATTCAAATGCTGATATACTAATCACTGACCTTGGAAGGTCCCTACAACAGCAACTACTGTTTTACTGAGAGCTCGGATGGTCTTAAAAAGTCTCTTAAAGGTCCCAAATGCTGTCACTACAGATGTAGAAAGTATTTGCAATATATTTCTGGCTTCTGTTAAAGGAAACCTCAACCCCAATGTTCCCCAAGTGCATTTAATAAAGGTTATTCCATCTTCACGCCATCCTATGAAAAAATGAAGATTAAAACTACGGTACAGATCAAAATTGCAAACTCCTTAGTTTTCTGTAGAAACTTCTTAAGAGGTTTTTTCATTCTTCTCAGTTTTTACCTTGCTTGTGAGATTTTGAACTAACAGAGGAATCACCACCATCATGTATTGGCAGGACAAGCAGATCTAAGCTTAATTCATATCCGCTGCTATTTCACAAGCCAAATTAAGTTTACACAGAGTACACAAAACTATTACCTCTTCTTTTTCCTGGAGCATATCTTTCCCCACAGTCTACAGGAATCTAACAAGCTTTGCAGGCTCTCATGAGGAATACTGCTGTGCCAATCAAACACACTGATGATGTGTGATAGGACATTTAAAGTAGCAGCAGACTTAGGAAAATACTTTGATATATTTAAATAACAAAAAAAGATAACAACCATTGCATAACTATCACAGAGACACTATTATCCTCTGTCATCAACACTGTGGGTGCAAAATGCCTTTATTTATTTTTAATCCCTTACGGGGAGATATCAGTGCTGACATGGTATATAGCTTACCTCCATATGATGAGGACAGATAAGAAATTTCTAACCAAATGGTAAAATGAAAAAAATCTTTTCTCTAGAGATAGATGAAAATTGTCTTGAAGAAGTATTTAAATGATTTAGAATAATTCAAATTCTTTTAAAACTAAGGCCAAAGACCACTCTTGATATTTTAAGAGACTACTAGTAATTAAAAAAATAGAAAAGAAATAAAAAGCAAACAGGAATGCTTATTCTATGTTGCTATAAAGCAGTAACTTAAAGTTTGCATTAACAAACAATCAGACTCTTTATGCAGTGAAATACTTCTACTACAGAATTCAGATAAAACAATTTCCTGCCCATTTAGATCTTTGGTTCCTTTGGCATGAGTCTCTCTTTTTAAAAAAATAACTATGATAGCTGAATCAAATCAAACCCAAACCCTCTCTCCCCATGGCTTAAAAAAAAAAAAAAAAGGCAAAAAAACCCCCAAAGAACCTCTGAAAAACAAAAGGAAGTTTTGGTTGGACTTGCAATGTGATGTAGACAAGGTTCCAATCCCAGGGCACACCCTGATCCCAACCCCTCTTGGAACCAGGCATTCTTTAAGGTCCCTTCCAACCCAAACCATTCTAAGACTCTGAAGTTTTACCAATGGTCCACTAGACTGCTGAATGAGGCAAGCTGATCTTCTAGAGAGGTAACCACTTTCAGCAAATTCAAGTGAGAAACTGATGACTTCACCTCCAAATAGAACCATTTCTCTCCCAGTAGGAAGCATGACAACAAAGGAATGAAAAGCTATCTAAGTTAAGCTCAAATTACACGAACATCTTTCCAAGAGGAGCTATTTTCAAGCTGGCTCTGCTGCCTTCCCTTGACTGACGATTTTTACTTATGTTGTTTGCAGGTACAGAAGATGAAAGGGTCTCCATCATGCAAAATATAATCTGACTCGGTGATCCCTGAAGAAATGGATTCAGTGCTTTAGTGTTTGCATTTACAGAAATAAAAGGCTGATTAATTTATGAAACACTGCTTATACAATGATGGGGTGGTAAAGTTTGGAAGGACCTCTGAAGGTTATCTCCTCCAACCCCTCCATGAGAATCACTTCCAGGAAGCTTCCCAGAACCATAGGCTGCAGAGAGCTTTTGAGTACATCCACATATGGAGATTCTACCACCTCACTTGTGCCCATTCCCTCTTTTCCTGTCTCCAGATAATGCTGGAAAAAATACTTGCACCTATCTTCTCCATTTTATATATATATATATATATACACATATATACATGCCCTTCAAATATTTATACACAAAAATGGGATTCCCCCCTCAGCCTTCTCTAGGCTAAATTGTGTAGGTTTTGTGGAAAGGCTAAATCAGAAGAAAACACTATGCCCTTCATTAAATTCTGGCTTCTTCTCTACAATGGACAATATTTTATGGGTAACTTTATCTTTTGTGTGTCTTGATAGACGATCAAAGAACAGTTGAGGATCTATAAAATGGTTTAAAAGTAATAATAAAATGAGGTGAAGATGTGCACTTGTCTTCCCCCATGAAGAGCTGGTTATAGACAGAAAAAAAAAACCTTAGTGAAAAATTGGCCAGTTCTTTCAGGCCAGGAAGCAAGGCAGTATAGAAGCTATAGTAACAACTTTAACACATCCTAGCTTGGACACTCAGTTATCTGGAGTGGGAAGAGAACATTTCAAGCATAGGCTCATGAAAACTACATGAACACATGCATTTCAGGAATGGGGTGTAGGGGAGAGTGGTACTCAGAGAACACCTCAACAAAATGAGTTTTACTACTCTTAAGACATTGTTTTGTTCTACTATTTGAATGTAAAATTTTTTAAAAGGAACAATTCCAGTAACATCAAAACTACATGTAAGTAATAGATGAAAGAAAAGAAAGAAAAAATTACCTCCGTGGTTTTCCCATTAATCGCCTGATTTTCCCCCATTCTACTCTTGTCAGTTTTCTGGTTTTCAAAGTTGGAAAAGATTCTTTCAGGCATATACAGAAATCATTATCTCCTTCAAATAGTGGCCTGTTGAAACATAATTAGTCCTATGTTAACAACACTAAGTAAAATTTTGTCACAAGATTCCAAAAAACATCCGTCATCAGAAACACATTAAAAAATTAATATAAATTAGTCACTTGGACAAGACACTCCTGTTCAAAGAACAATTTTAACTCAGCTAAAAACAAAATCAGGATGTTTCCAGGACTATTGTTCTTTGACTCTGACTACCACTGACATTTAAAAATGCTCCTTTCTCTAGTTACTACAGAGAATTCATGTAATTCATCCTGCTCTGTAACGTATGTAAAGGCACCAAATGAAATTTCATCAGAGTCAGCTCAGTGTCATGAGGACACTGCAACACACTGAAGGGACCAGAGAGTGAAATATTGAGAATAAAGGTAAGGACAATGCAGCACTGAGAAACAGATGAACAGTAGAAAATTTCATCACTTCATTCAACTGTAATTCAGATTCTCAGAGGTTTCCAAAATACAGGAAATTGAACCAACTCATCACTCTCTACAGCTGACTTCTATTGTGTCATCCCATGACTCCACAGTGAAGCACAGGATCAGTAGGAGAGAAGTGACAGTTCAGAGAACAGACCAGCACAACTCAAGAATTCCTCTCTGATGCTATGACCCATCTCTATCTATGTTTTATGACTGCCTTTTTCTTTGTAGTACCACATCCTTCTTAGGCTGAGGGGACAAGGGAGCAGCAACAGATATGCCCATCTAATAGAAGGTTAATCATAAAAGACTATGTGCAACTGAAATAGATCCCTCCTGGCAAGAACAAAAGGATAACTGCATCCTAGATAAAGCTGCTTTTCTCCACTCTTTGCAGGGCACTGGGATTTGGAGAGGACTATATCCAAGCAGAGAACAAAGAGGACCTTGGAAGCAACACGGCTTTCAACTGAGTGTCTGGGGTGGCAGGAGAGAGGAAAGGTGCACAGATAGAAGGAGAGTCAGGCAAGAATGGAAGAGAATAGTTTTGCAGTAGGAGGATCTGCAGCTGCAGCATGAAGTGAAAAGGAAAACAAAAAGAATGAGCAATGAGGCTCAGGAAACAGACACAGAAAAGTATACAACAGTATCATTTTATCCATATTTACTATTGCTAACATAAGATATCTATATAAAGAATAACTATTTAGCATGGGTGGGCGTTTTTGTTTGTTTTGTTTTGTTTTGTTTTGTTTTTTTTTTGTCTAAGCCCACAGCATCCACAGGATTTGAAGCTCTGGAAAATGGTGTAAGCACGTTACAGGTGCATCTGCTTCTGAGGGCCTGTGATCACTGTAGTAGTAAGTAGCACTTCAGAAGTCTCTGCATGCCCAAAATCAATGGGACTTTACAGCAGTCCACTGCAGTAGTATATAGAGAATCCAACTGAAACAGCTTCAATAATCTAGTAACCAGATGACAATTGTAGAAATAAAAATATTTCAAAATCTTACAGCAGACATGGCATTTTATTTTATTATTTCAATTTTGGATGTAATAATTTGATTAAAATATTAGGAGACTTTCACAGTGGGCCATAGTTTGTCAGTTGATAGCTCTATGATTTAAACTTTTTTAAGCCTCTCATTAAGCCTGGATCATATCACTCCAAATAAGATATATCAAAGTTTTCCTTCTAAAGATATGCAGTCTCCTAGAAAACTATGTTATATCTTAACATGGTCATATCATACGAGCATTACAAGCTGTATTCAATTTGCAAGGCAAGGTTTGGCAGAGGGGGGTGCAGGGGTGCCTTCTTTGAGAAGCTGATGGAAGCTTCTCCCATATCCCACAGAACCAACACCAGTTGGTTCCAGTGTGGACCCACCCTTGGCCAAGACTGAACCAATCAGCAATGGCGGTTGTGCCTCTGAAATGCAGCAGCTAGGAAGGGGAAAAATCCCTGTGCAATTGCAGCAGGACAGAGATGTAAGAGTATCCAAGAGAAACAGCTCTGCAGACACCAAGCCAAGGTCAGGGAAGGAGGTGCTCCAGGCGCCAGAGCAGAGATTCCTCTGCAGACCATGGTGAAGCAGCTGTGTCCCTGCAGCCCTTGCTGGAGCAGGTGGATGCCCAAAGGAGGCTGTGAACCCAGGGGAAGCCCCTGCTGGGCAGGCTCCTGGCAGAACTGCAGAGCCATGGAGAAGAGCCCATACTGGAGCAGGTTTTCTGCCAGGACTTGTGACCCCACGGGGGACCCACACTGCAGCACTCTGTTTCTGAAGGAGCACATCTCATGGAAGGAGCCCACACTGGAGCAGTTGGTGAAGAACTGCAGCCCACGGGAAAGACTCACGTTGGAGAAATTTGTAAAGGACTGGCTCCCATGGGAGTGAGAAGACTCCTCCCTGAAGGAAGGAGCAGCAGAGACAGACAAGAGGGGATGAACTGACCACAACTCCCATTCCCAGTCCCCCTGTGCTTATGCGTGATTGGACACAGAGAAGAGAGAACTGGGAATAAAGCTCAAGAAGAAGGGAGGTGTTTTTAAGATTTGGTTTCACTTCTTATTATCCTATTTTGATTTGATTGGTAATAAATTAAACTAATTTCCCAAAGCCTGTTTTGCCAATGACAGTAAGTGGTGTGATCTCTCTGTGTGCTTATCTCATCCTTTGACCCTCTTGTTACATTTTCTCTCCTGTGTCCAACTGAGGAGTAATAGAGCAGCTTTGATGAGCACCTGGACTAGCCAAGGAGAAGCCACCACACCTGCATACACGGATAACTATCAAAGAGGGTTTCAGAATTACCTGCCAAACTCAATTTCTAGTCTACTGATAGACCTGAAGTTTCGTAGACAATTCTTTAAGAATAAATGAAAAGTTCTTGGTCTGTTGTAAAAATCATTATTAAAAATGTCATATTAAAATTACACCTAGAAATAAGTAGGGTTTGTTTCTTTTGTTTTGTTCATTTTTTTCAAGTAAGGGGGGGAAAAGCAGGAAAAGATAACTTTTTTCAAAGGAATTAAATCCTAGAGATGATGAATTTAAAACTAAGTAAAATGGACTTCTGATGAATATATGCCAAAATGTTTTTCTGTTGCTATGACTGCCTTCTCAGTTAAGGAAAAAAAGTTACAGCAATTGTGGTTAAAATAGGAAGGAAAAACAGTAATTATTTTGTTTGTACATTCTGGAAAATAATGCTTGTTAACTCTGAAGCCATTCTTTAGAATATTAAATACTTGAGTTGCATCTATTAGTCAGTGTAGGTTTTAAGATTCTATTCATCAATAATGTTTTTTACATTTTGGAAATTAAATGGTTTCTTTTAAACAATTCACACCACTCTGCTAGTGGCATTAAGAAAACACGTGCCAAAAACTCTGAGGCACAAACTGCAGAAACAGTCCAGGAAATAAATTAGGACATCCGAGAAGGATGCTGATACCTAGACAAGAGCTGAACAGTCACAGCCTGAAGCTCTGTTAGGGATCACAATAAAAACAGGATGATGGGGAAAAAAATTTAATACCAACATTTACACCTTTTAGGAAAGCAGCACTTTATGAAGAAGCAGTGGCCTTCCTATCTCCTCTGTATAACACTGATGCAAGGGTTCAGAAAAGTCTAAGTGTTCTCATATCTCCATGTTTCAGATGCTAAAAGCATTATGAATAAAATCTGGTATCTGGTAGAGACAGAGGTGATAAAATAAAATTATATCCAGGAAGGAAGGCTTTCCACAGAAGATTTTCTAAAGTTGGTAGCTGCAAAGAACAAAGAGCATATATGTTGCTCGTTAGAAAAAAGAAAAACACCCACCACCAGCAAACAAAGTAGTTTTCAGTAACTAGTAATTTAAGAATAAATCTGAGTATGTAACCAATAGATGGAACTATGCAGCTCAATTTCAGAAAATTACTTGTTTCTATACTAGTAAGAGATAATTATAGAAACCAAACATACTTATCTATATTTGAATAGAACCATTCATATATGCACCACTTGTGAGCTTTGGGCAGTTTGAGCAGGTTACGAAGCCGTAAGCCAATCTTCTGTGATACTTTCTTTTCTGGTGTGGACATTGTTGTACTAAACTTCTATGTAGTAAAGAAAAAAGAAACAGTTAAACAGAATCTAATATTTTTCAATATTCAAATAAACCAGCTTTTCCTGATAAAATCTGCACATATTGTTTCATGGCAATGTTTTTCTTGCAGATCTATAACAACCCTTACTGCATTATATCAGCAATGCAATCAAAGAGAACAGACAGCAAATTTTAACAGGATCAATACCATTATCTCCATACAAAGCTCTTTTAATGGAAACATTTTCCAGCATTGAAAACTACATTATTGGTAACACAGCATGGCACTAAAATACATACAGACTTCAAAACTCTGAGGCCCCACTGACTGTCTCAGGTGAGCATAACTGGTGTTGCAGCTCAGATGCCAGCAACCTGCCTGATTTGCACTAGAGCTTCTAGTCTTGCTCACTTGTCTGAAGCTGGGGATGAAGCTAGGACAGGAATGTAACACAGCCAAAGCCTTGAGCAGAGTGTCTGCTTAGAAAACTGCAAGAGAAACGAGCAATCAAGTTTTAACTACATTTGAAAGCTATTAGATAAATCACAGAAAAGACACTATCTTAGACTGCTTGCATAATAGACCCATGTTTAAACAAGACCATAAAAAAAAATTTCTGTAATTTTGTTCCAAGGATGGCTGTCTTAACTGACAGAAAGAAAATATTTTCTGCAAAAAACCCCATCTGTTTGAGCCTACAGTGGGTGCCCCTGCCATCATCAATTGCTATCCTTCCCCAAACATTCTAAGTATTTTGGACTTTAGTAGCAGCAATAGCAGGATAAAGCATAAGGTAGGCACCTTGTTGGCTGCTGCTGCTCTAGACACACGTCCCCTTTCTCCCATTGAAACAAAGTCTGGTGGGACAGCAAGATCTGTGAACTACAACAGCTGCAGTCCCCCACAAATGTTTATATGGCAATCACTGGACCTCCAGAATCACACATTTAAGCACAAAACAACTGTGTTTGGAACATTACCAAATCTTTCTACTTTTAGAAAGTTATGGTAATGAAGAAAAATGTCATGGTTCTCACCTCTGGCAGAACAGACCCAACTAAATGGCAAGGGCCAAGCTTCTCACATCAGACACTGCACAGCACAGCTCAGAAGGCAAATCAGAGCAGTATTCAAATAGTACTTTATCAGTGAGATAAATTCAGCCTTATAAGGTGATGGCACAGAGAAGTGATGTGGATGACAAAGGTGCTACAGAGCCAATTCACTGAGATTAAGAGATGTTTCCCTTTCTATCACAGCAAATAAAGACTGACAAATTACAGCTGCTTTTTCATGCTGTATCAAGGAGCGGACAATCAAGTGGAGAATGGAAAAACAAGCTCTTTGAACTGAGGACTTTAGCATTACAGGATCAAGAAGGCAAAGCTGGCCATTAACACAGTTAGGCTACAAATCCAGAGCAAGGCCCTAACTTGCTGGGATACATTAAATTCTACAGCAGCCTTCTCAATTACGTAATCAGTGCAAGGAACTTCGGCAGTTTTAAACTGAAGCTGATTAAATTTATGCCGACTACAGAAGATGATTGTTTGCAGCAGCATGACAGGCAGTTAGTCTGGAATCCTCTCTAGCTTTGTGTGTTCACATCCAAGATGACAAAGAACAAGAACTCCCATAGACAAACTGAGGAAATCGGTTGTAAGAAAGAAAAGTATTAATCTGTTTTGAGTTGTGGCTTACTTCTAGCAACAGTTTTCCTCACTAGAAGATTCATAAACCAGAAATGCAACTTGAAAAGCAAATATATTCTAATTTTCAACTAAAACAGATAGGCTTCTTGCCCTCTTGGTAGAAATATCTCCATACATGTATATAGGTACCTGTGGAACCATCGCAACCTTCTGATTTCTTTTGGGTGACCTTGTGTTTATTTGTCTGTCATCTTCTTCACTGAAGAGTCGACTCCGTTTGGAATTTCTGAAGGGCTGTATGGAACAAAATTAAGAATTACAACCAAGAAAGCTGATTGCTCTGTTCATGCTCAGAATTCACAGTGAGAGAAATGAATTGCCTCTTCTCTTATCACCTGCTGGTTTTCAGGCACGCAGTACACAATAAATAGTGCCTCCTAGCTCTTAGAGATCTAAGGACCGAGAGAAGAAGGAGTTCAAGATTCCAGGCTTTTCCAGTGCTAACTATAACCATTACTACACTTCTGGCCCAGTTTCACAGAAGTATTTAGAGCCTAACTCCCACTTGTTTCCATTAGAGTTAGGTGTCTAAACACTTGTGTATCTTAGCTTGCCTTGGTTATAAGTAGTACATCTGTTAAACAACTTGTTTTGAATTTTGGATCAAAAAAAAGGGTTCTTCAAACACTATATTTGTTTTGTATTTTCTCAGCTACCTAGAATTTTAGCAAGAATTTTCTAATAAAGTGATGTGTGTTTGTTGGTTCTTTAACTCACTGAAAGTATCTACAAAGCAAAATGCTACAAGGATTGAGCCTGAAGAAACTAAATCTTGAGTAAGTTATATGACAATCTCAGAAAAAAGAATTTAGAATTTATGCTAAGTGAAATTTACTTGTGTACTGCTATAGCTCAGAAGGAATTAAAAGGCTGACTGAAAACAAGAAATTATATTGTAAATGTGTCATGAAAAAAATTCATTTAGTTATTCCTCAGCATCTGACCCTATGACAAAAGACCCCTGCTTTCACTGAGGACAAAAGAGCAACCTGTGTCTGGCTGTCAGCACTAAGGGGAAGCATCTTTTCCTTTCCTTCCATGAAGCTTCTTTGGCCCAACAAAAGAGTCAGAGACAAAAGAAATCAATGCAGTTAAATAAAACTTCATTAACAAGCATATCTAAATGTTCTTAGAAAGACATTTAATACATTTGTGACTGGTTAGCTGCTTTGAAAGAGATATTTTCTATTAAATTAATCAGTGGTAGCTAAAAATCCGTCTGTCCTATGCCATCTGAACATATGGCTTTCCCAGGAAATGTGCCTCTCTAACTCTAAATTATAAACATTTTATGAAAAGAACTACACAAGTGTATTTAAGTAACAGAAGTGCTCTGTATGTGATAGACACATAAGCACATGCAGCACACAGAAGAAAACATTAATTCCTGTTAAGATATTACAAGCCAGGGAAGACATACAGAGGAACTATATATTGAAAAGGTAACCAAATCATCATGATCCAGATCAAGCATACTCAACAGAAAGTGCCAAACTCTGCTCCAAAGAACTATCCAAAATGAGAAGAGTGTTTTATCACTCTGGACTGTCTGTGCCTCACACCAGAGTGAAATAACAAGTGTTGCAAATAGGTATCATCCACAGTGGCTAAATAGGGCAGGCATTTTTGGAAAGAGTTTACAACCAACAGTAAAATATGCCTTCAAAACTTCCAGCATTCAGTAAACTCAAACTACTCCATCACACCTTAGCAACAGGGTCACTGCCAACATGTCAGACTATGCTCTGACCCTTCCTCCAGATTTCTACAGAACACTGAGCTACATTCAAAGTTTGACTCCCTGTTTTTACCACCTAAAGCCACCATACCTAAAGACTGACAATGTTTTTATACAGATGTTACAGCCAGTCACTTTGGGTCTTTAGCACATGTGATCTCCTAAGTTACCAGTAAGGCTTGTTTCTGTGAGATGATGGGCATTCCTGGGAAGCAGCTGAAAACTGTGACCTGAACTGCAGGAACTAAGTGTCTTCACAGAGTTCTGGTCTCTGTCTGGAACTGCATTTTGTAGACTTTATGTTCTCTAGCATAAACACATAGCAACATGTGTGTATATATGCATCTGTATGAATCCTACCAAAATAAATACCAGGGAGAAGATCACAGGACAAGAAACAAACAGTCAAGCAAAAACAAACCACAAGACTGGAATGGTCAACCCAAGCACCAGACATCCCACTGGAAGCTGCAGGCACATTTCATATCCCCACCCCATGGTTGTTCTTTAATGTAAGGGCTCCTATCAAAGTTCTCAGAGTACACAAATTTCACTGACAGTCTTTTACTTTTATTAAGATCTGCCCCCCAGAAGGCACAATGATGGAAGTGCATTATGACATTTTCCCTTCCTTTCCTTTATGCTTCAGTTCTCAGCCATAATTAGAAGTGAGATATTTCATGAGATACAAAAATAGTTGATCAGAATTGGTGATTCCTAAGCTCAAGGTGGCAGATACAGTAGAAATACTTCACACAGCACCTGCTTTGCACAAAAAAAACAGAGAAGAAATTATTTTGACCTATCTTGGACAAGGTCAACAATTTAATGTGTTTGATTATTCATTCAAAAAATATGTTTTCATCTCTTATGCAAACTGTGCAAAGTGCTTGTGAAGGATATAGTTTCACATTTGGACATAACAAAACTATAAATCTCAGCCTTTTTTTAAAAAATACCATTAATTGTATGGTATTTTACTAACCCTGAAGCTTTTTATTGCCTCTTACCATTTCCACAGAACCAGCATTCTTGCTTTTCCAAATGTGTGTTTTCTGCAGAGAATTATATTTTTCATTCCACGAACTGGATAAACTTCCCTCTGTTGTGAAGAAAGTACATCATTAATATGCATATATATGTGTATGTTTTAATATAGCAACTGTCCAAAACAAAGTATAACATCACCAACTACTAAAATATTTACTTGCAAGATCTTTGAATTCAGTAACAAACAGATTTTAGATTTCAGTACTTTTATTAAGTAGTTCTTAATGTTAATTAAAAAAAAAGAAAAAAAAAGAAAGGAGATTTTCATGACAAGGAGAAACACAAACAAGTATTTTTTACTTATGACAACGTTTAGATTTCTTGAAATCTCCTGTGCTGGAATCAATTACTTCCACTGTCAGGTTGACACAAATCAACGGTTGAACTGTGGCTGTAACTGAAACCTGGACAAAGCAAAGCTCTACAAGACATAGACACCTCCTAGTCCAGAAAACTATTAAGTGGGTGTACACCAATAAGTAAATAAAATTTTATTGCAACAAATAATCTGCCTTAGTTACAACATATTCAACAGAACATACCCTCCTACTTGTGTAACAAAAGCCTCTAACACATGAAGCAGCTTTAATTATTGGGCAAATTAGAAGTATTCAAAATTTGTATGAATGTTCATGAAGACAATTTCAAAGAAAAAAATATAGGCAGCAGGTTTTTATTTAGCCCACACCTTGCTGAGAGAGAACACCATGAAATTGTGAAATGCCTTCCTAATGTAAATTTTGTCACATGTACAGGTCTCACTAAGAATCCTTCCTGTACCTCATCCTCAAGAGATGAAAGATTACCCCAATCTTCTCATCAAACTTGATGCCTAGGCAGTACTTTTGAAGAAAAAACAGATTTCAGGAATTTCACCCAGAAGAGCAGTGTCTAAACACAACACAATATATGTAGTTTCAACTGCCAAGGATTATTATTCTATAGAACTACAAATACCTACAATTTCAACAAAAAAGCCTGTGATTTTCTTGAACTTTCTGAAGCCAGAAACCAAATACACCTGAAAGTCAGATTGGGTACAAGTAAATAACATATTAATTTCTTACCTTTCAAGCTCACAAGTGCTTTTGCTGAAGAACCTGCAATACAGCAAGAAGTCCACATAAATCACAAGCTATTTCAAACCATACAACCTATGCAGGGTCTACTCATTCTTAATTAATTCTCAGGCAGAAAGTGGAATTTAATATTAAAATCTTTCACAGCTGAATGAGCGCAGCCAGCACACCCTCCACGGCACTAAGCATAGAATTATAAACTTATTACCAATAAATCTTGAAAGCATGTTCACATTTTGGTTTATTCCTTTAGTTTCATGCCTACAAAACAACTTTATATGTTAAATACTTGGGTTTAACACAGCAAATTCTCAACAGGCTTTACATCCAAACTATACTCTCCCATGTGTCTGCTTGTTTGATGCAGTTGCAAATGTATTTTACAACTGACAAGAAAACTAATACACTTTTTTTTTTTTTTTTTTTGCCTACCAGTTTAAAACTCTTCAGTGCCCAAGATTTCCAGGAAAGGAGTAGTTTATGCTCAAAAGGAAGAAGATGGATAGCTAGTTGCCCCCTGGTGGTACTTTATTCAGAGAGGCAACAGATTCAGATCTCAAACGCAGACAGGATTGTTACTTTGCTCAAACTGTTCGAACAGCGTAATAAACACGTAAAAATTTCACTGCTCCCCTTCCACTGCATCTGTAGAACCTCTGCAATGCTCCTGGGCCAGGGAAAACAAAACTGGGCCTGACTGCAGTGGGCCTTCATGCTCAGGAATTTTCAAATGTGCCTCTAAGAACGAGTTGTTTCAAGCAACTGCATTAGCATAGGGAAGATATTTCTTCATGACAATGCCTCCCCAGATTCAAGCTTTTCTCTCAAATCAACTTTATCTTTCCAGTTATGCTCCTGTGTGACAATCACTTTTATCACTTTTCCCTCTCACTTTCTCTGCTCTTTCCTTCATCTTCTCTTTGAAACTGCTGCTCCAAGAACTTTTTGACTTCAAAGATCCAGAAATTCCTTGCAGCTGCCATCTACCTAGCTCCTTACCTCACTAACCTCACAGTGCCAGAGATACCTGCCTCTAAGAGAATACATGCCAGGGAGGATCACAGAGCCAAAAGAATTATTGTGCCTTCCCAGGGAACTGAGCATTTTGGATTGGGCTGGGCCATTGAAGAGAATACAGGTGCAGCAACAGCAAAAAACCCCTAATCCCTTATGTTTTCATCACAGTATTTCGTTTGCTGCCATCCTATTATGCCATCTGTTAAAAACCTAAATATCAATTAAAAAAAACAAAAGGAAAAGGAAACAAAGTTTCGAATTCTTTTTCCCCCAAAAGCTTAAAAAACCAGTTTAAGATATGAAGCAGAACTAGCTTTGACTCACTGGGGGTTTAGAGAGCTTCCACTCCAGTATTTCCCAAGCTGCTCACCTCTATAACAGCAAGCACATCTGGGATTACATGTCAAAACCACGGTGACACACCTGGGCTATACTGTCACACCTCTTGCACATCTCTTCTCTGATGTATCACCTTTGTTGGGTTGGAGACACATCAGTGACTGGTAGAGGAACATGATGCTGTGATGATCTGAGTCACAGGGAATTCAGCTCTTGAAACTAAGCTGTATGTTCAAGGTATCAATTTTTTTTTTTTACATTTTATGCTAAATATTCAATACCACACGCTGTGCTTGCATAAATACACAAGTAGTCTGCTATCAGCCAAGAATGAACAGCTCTGAAAGGTAACTTTAAGAACAGTGAAAAACGACTGTGTCCCAAATTTACATAAGGGATGGTGGGAAATGTGTGCAGGGGTAAGTACACACAGTTTAAGAACATGTCATTAGGGACAGAGACAGGAGCAGGGTCACCAGGATTGTCAAAGGGAGGAGATGCTGCCTTTGTAGAACAGATCACTACTCTGAGATCTCAGGCACTTCATCTGAACATACAAGCATTTTCCTCTTTTTCTCACTGCCTTGCTGATATGAATCAAGTTCAATCAATCCAGTGCAGGGTGAGTATGAACACAGCTAACAATGGAAAAGGAACACTCAGCAAGAGGCAGCAAAGCTTTATCTGGGACGGTGTCAATCTCACAGCTGAAGTGCCTGAGGTGCTTTGCTGAGATGGATGGGTGAAGATGGGATGCTTCAGGTGAAGATGGGATGCTTCACCTGTGAGGGTGAGGATGGGCCAGCAGAAGGTTACTGTGCTACTTCCTAGCTTTACAAGATTAGCACTCCAAAACAGCATTAGTTGCCAAGGAGTTTTCCACACGGGATAGTTAATCTTCCATAAATGCATATTAGAATAGGGCTGCTCATTTGTTTTCACTTGACCTGTAATTAATGTATCCAGGGCATATTTACTTAGGAATACAAGTGTCCAAATAAAAACCTCCTGATCTATGAAGTTCAAAAGTTAAACTAAGCTATTTTACTGTAACAAATTAACATCAACACTTCTGTACCTAAAAGCTTTAGAATACATATAGGATGCCAAAATGACAATGGTGGTGTCCATATGCTCCATTTTGCCTCAAAGGCAAACACGATGACACAACATGGCTTTTCCTGTCAAGTTCTTCTCGATGGATTTTCGGGGCTACCTGCAACAACACCGAACTCCAAGGAATATGGCACACCTCCCCACTTTTTCCATTTAGCTGGGCAGTACTGTCAATAATACCAGGGCCATAAAGCCAGAAACTAGGATGATGATCTGAGCAATACTGTGTTACAATAAAAACCAATCAACATTTAATACAGATAAAAGCATTTCAGGAACTATAAAAATTGCAAAGTGATGTAGGAAAGATTAAGTTTATGAAAACAATACAAAACTTTAATAATGATTAGATTTATAACATACTAGCCTCACACTAAGTTCCAGTCATCTTGTATTCTCCTGTTCTGAATAACAAATACATAATCACAGGCAGTCTTTTTAACCTGCATTTTAATTATAAACACAGATTAAAGTAGAATACACACACACTTGAATGTAAATATCTATTATGACAATGACACAGACTTCATTTCCAGAAACATTTAAAAACAAATGGGTGGAAAGCAAGAAATAAGGCCTGTGAATCATACAGGTTATTACAACCAAAATCTACTTCCTGCTCCTCCAGGTTCAGAGGATCTCAAAGGTGACTTTCTTAATACTGAGAGTAAAAAGCCCTTAACGTAGGGAGGAAGCACAGGCAGCTCAGCACAGCAGTGCCTCAGGAACTGGAAGGCTTGCTTTCAGGAGGCTACACTGGCACACTGCTCCAGTGCAAACTGTACACTACCTCAGCTTTATCTTACCATCACACCAACTAGTGCTCTGCATATGTTGTTAGTAAATTCATTATCTGAACACAGTGCTCACACTTGACTAAGTCTGTAAAATTAGGAAAAGATTCAGCAGAGATCTAGGAGATAAATAAGACATGCCTTATTGTTAGAAAGTTAAGATACTCCAATCTTGTTCTTCCCAAAGAAAGTCAAGATCTGCATTGATCAAAAGTATCCACAAAGGAAGATAATTCAGATGGGTTAATAGCTCTGCAGCTGGTTTTTTGGTGGGTTTTTTTTTTTGTTTTTGTGGGGGTTTTTTTGTTTGTTTTTTTGGGTTTTTTTGGTTTTTTTTGGTTTTTTTTAAGGAAAGGCATAACTACATCTATTTTGTGAAAGACTACATTGGATAACTCAGGTTAGCAATGAATGCAGAGTTTAACAGATTTTATGTAACTATGCCAAGAAAAGGCACGTTGAGATCCCTGTAACTCAAAATTTTAAACCAAGTTCAATACATTTTTAAAGAGAGAACTGTAGCTAAAAAGGAAGCTTGAAACTCATGCACAGAAATTCCAAATACAAGTATACCAGCACTTTTAAGACGATTATAATGGCCTTTCCTGGCTCTGAAAAAAAACCCCAGTGATTCCATAAAATATGTGCACCACAGATGTGCAATAAAAATAACCATGTTCTAGATTATGAGGTATTAAACAGCATCATAACAGGAAGCTCATCAGTAACTAAGAGTCAGGAATAAGTGTATTTATGTGTTTTGTAACACTTGCAAGAAATTACTTTCAGGATGTCCAGATAAAACCAAATTGCTAAAAAGCCACCAAGGTTAAAATCACCCCAGGTGTGCCAAGCCTGGCACGACGAGGGCCCTGCTGTTTTCACGCCTGGCTGGCCCAGAAAGCCAGCGGCTGCAGCGGCGGCAGCGCGGGCCCCGCGCATGGACAGCTCCTCCCGTCCTGAGCTGCTGCTCCCTGGAGCACACAGCCCCCAGGAACCCTCCTGCTCCCAGCTCAGGGGAGGACACGCAGAGCACTGCAATAAAAAGAACTTAAAACCCCTCCTCTATCTGCTCCAGAGCCCGTAACAACTCTCTGGAAAGTATTTCTGATGTGGAGACTGGCTTTGAGGCGTGAGGGAGAAGCGCAAAAGATTTTACCCTTTTCAAAAATAAAAGAGAGGTTTAAGTTTAAAACCAAGCACATACTGCCTCCCCTTATTTGAAAAACACTGTAACTGAACAAAAGAGGAGTTTGACCACAATTCAGTGTGGGCAGCTGTGAACGCCCTAATGAACATTCTCAGTGCTAAGATGAAGCAAAGCAGTTTAAATGTGGCTTCTCAAACGCTGATTTGAAAATCTAAACAGGAACACACAGAGGCATATTATGTTTGTGGAAGTCTTTTCAGTTTAATAATGAATTTATAACAGCTGATAATTTTGAAAATAATTGTTACAAGTAACCACAGAGATCTTCTATAGCTACTGGTTTCACTAATGTGTGGGCACAAAGGGGCATATCTAAATCAATATAGAAAATTCCAGGATCCAGATCAGCAATTACATGATGTAAAGACTTTCCTCTCCAGATCATTACATTATTTTGTCTAAATTTGCACAGGTGAGCAGTTATTTTAACGTTGGTTGCATGACTACCTCAAAAATCTAATTAATCTGCATTGCTGGTGCTAAAAATGGTGAAGAAACTCATGGAGAAGAAGGGGAAAACATGAGCCTTTATTATAGACTGAGTCATTAATCCTCCAAGAGATCATTCATCTACCCAAGCACAGCACAAGTTGTTTCAGCAGAGGAAGCATCTCAAACAATTGGCCACTGCAAGGAAAGCTTATTCAGGAGAACTCTGAAAGTAAAAAGCACATATCAGAGGGAAAAGTTGCTTTGGGGAGTTTTTAAAGCTTCCCCCAAACTTTGGGCTCATTGAAGAGGTAAATAAATAAACAAACACTAACTTTTCATTTTAAGCTTGAGTCAGTATTTTCCTCATGTTATGACCCCACTAATAAATTGACATACGTATATTTCCAAATCCTAATTTAACTACTGGATGGAAGTAGGCTTTCCAGCCATGTGAACCCCTCTACAGGACTTTTGTAGACAATAACCACAACAACAAAGCCCTCTTTTTGAAACTGTGTCCTCATAACGGACAATACGCCGATACCATGGTAACATACAATTTTAAAGGTAGGCAGCACAAATAATCCCAACAATTATTAGTGGTGAGTACTGTATAGCAACCACAAGTTAACCTTGAGCCTTCTCCCAAATACTGCAATCTCACACAGTTCTGCTAAATTTTGTCTCAAACATGCAGGCCCCAGCAGTGCTGGGCTCACGGCCCCTTGGGGCGGGAAAATGGAAGTGCCAGAGGTGTGCCACAACCTCCTGCAGCTGGCTAGGGAAGCAGCGGAGCAGAGGGCCCGTGAACCACAGCAAAGGGGTTGTGCTGGGGTAAAGGCAGCATTTCTGCTTTAGGCGCCGCCCTTACGCTGCAGCCTCCCCCCGTGGGGGAAAACCCAAGCAGAAAGATCCTTATCCTCTTTCCCTTCTGCCTGTCCTAGAACACAGGCCCCTGTGAACAGTGCCAACCACGTCTATCAATACATTGTATTGGGCAAAACAGCGAGTTCAGAATTTGCACTGGAAAAGTTGAACCCTGACACCCATCAGCCCTGGAGTCTGCCCCCTCTCTCTGATTCACCTGCACTTGGAGTCTGCAGCACAGGAACACGCAGTCGGGTGCCTCGGGTGCCCCGTGCCCCTGAGTTATCACCCCCTGTTAGAAACGGCACCTCCCTCTCCCTTTGACAGGGCAGGTCCCAGCACCCTGCTCCCTCACACCGCCTTGTGCCAGAGGATGCACCAAGAAGCCGCTTTGCCTGCGCTGTTCTCGGCAGAGCTCTGCCTCCAGCGGGACCGGGACAATCTTTAGTCACATCTGCACGTGCTGTTTTAGCAGAGCCTCGCCTCAGCTGAAAGTTCATTTCACATCAGAGCCTCCCCTCAGCTTCACTGCACAAGCTTTAGAACCACGCAGCCCACAAATCAGATTGCTATCACCAGTAGCAGGAGACAGGGCAGCATTATGTATGCTCCAATACAATCCACTGTTTCCCTCTTCTGAGACTCAGAGAAAAAGCCATCTGGTCTGCAGCACCGAGGCTGCCCACCATTTACCTCCACTGCAAAGTTACCAGGAGATAAGAAGAAGGAAAAAACGTATCGACTAAAATTAGTCACTCATTGGGCACCAACCCAACAGCCTGCAGAAACAAATTTTTTGTCTTCAAAATATAAATCAAATTATTAGTATTTGAAGTATTTCTGCAATTGGGGCCTTTAATATTCTGGACTTTTTCAGCAAGGGGATTTGCCACAGATTTGTTCTTTCTTCACCTGCATCCCAAACTACTATATGGCTCTCCCCTGGCAGCAGAGGAAAGGCCTCAAACTGCAAGAAATGCATGTAAACACAGACACCATTTCAGGCTGTCAGCATGAACCCTCTTACTGCTTTATATGGACAGAATAGCAGCTTTGGAGAAGAACACAATAGTAACTTTAGCAGATAAAATAAGCATGTATCGTGAGAGACAACTGTGTGCATCACACTCATCTCAGCCCTGGGTTAAGGAACAGTCACTGCCCAGCTGCACTACAGAACCTGCCAGAGGGCAAGAAGGTGCTGTTAGAATACTCTGGGACAAATTCTCCTTCATCAGACATCCAATCTGAAAGTACAGCTGTGTGGTTCTTACCATACAGCAAAATGTCAGTTCTCTTGTCACCAAGCATGCTGTGTTTACCTATAATTCTTTTTATGTGAAAACTCAGTTATGGTCTGCTACTTTACTATAAGCTATGTTGGAGAAAGTACACTGGGGTGATAAATCTCAAAGTCTCTTAGTCATGAACTATTCCAACTGTTTTTGGAACTTATTTTTATACCATAAGAATATTCCAAACCCAATTTTGCAATGCTTACTATCATTATCCTTTATATATTAAGCTGCAGACTGAGAGCTGCATGAAGTCAGTGTTAAATTAGTCAGGACTAAGTTTACATTTTCATTTTAAGTTTAGGACTGGAAATGAAAGAACTACGTGTGGCAGTAATAAGTGTAATTTGAAAACATCCAGATCACCAAAACTGTCTAGAATAGGAATGGAAGCACAAGGCAGCCACTCCTTGAAACTTTCAGAGTTCTCCCAATTCAGCAATGCTACAGAAAACATGAAGCTCCCTGTCTGATGGAAAACACCCCTGACTTGCACCCAACTTAGGCAAATACAAACCTTAAGGTCAAGGTCAGCACAAGCAGAAGTTTACTGCCTTCACAACCAACCACACAGTGTCTGCTGCACCTGCCAAGCAGAGACTGGAACACCGACACTGCTGGCAAGGCTCCCCAGCATAGCCCAATCCTAAGGGAAACTGAGTCACACACTCTACTATGATATCTGCCACAGGTAAAGTGACAGACCTGTCAAGCCTTCCTGATGTCACTGCAAGCAGCATAAAAGTGACAGAGAAGAAAAGTTAAAGCTTCACATTAACTCCTTAAAACACACAGTGTTTTCTCCTGACAACGGACAGGGCAAATGGAGGAACAGTAACTTAAACATTGCCCATTCTAGTGAACGAGGAAAGTTCATTTAATAAGCAATAAACGGCTGCTAATTATTAATTACAGTCGTGTCAATTGGTCCACGACTTGCATTAATCAGTCCCTAAATGCGGCACAGCGCCCACGACTGAGCCGCACCAAGCTGAGAGTGTCAGCGCTAGCCGTAATTTCTGTCGCTGCTCCATAAATCCGTTCAGTTAACACAGTGACACCGGCCATTTGGGCACATTAACCAATTTTTCCCCTGACAGTTGTTTGAGCTGCAACAAAGACCCACACTGAGCAGCCAGAAACAGGATTTCCACTCTGAGTCAGCTCTCTCTGAGAATCTTTGGATACGGAAAGAGTTGGCATCTTCATGAACTTGCATGGTGCTGAACAAAACAGTGACACCAAAAGATGTCTGCCCTGTTCTGTGCACATCTATTGAGACTAGTGAATGCCCTAGTTTTAGCTTGGCAGGAGTTCACAGTTTGTAAGAGGACATATCAAGATGGCATCTAGACTTGTTTTACATTGAATAATCTCCTCTTCTGTAACATTCAAGTACTTGGTGCACGAATCCATATATACAGCAACACGTCTGGTTTTTAGCTACACTAAATTTTTACTGAATCCTTGTGCTCTTTGAAAACAACATCCACACAAACCCTATGGAGATCACAGAATCAAGAGGTTTAAAAAGACCTCTGAGACCATCGAGTCCAGCTTGCACCCAAACACCATCATGTCAACCACGGCACTAATTGCCACATCCAGTCTTTCCTTAAACACCTCCAGGGACAGCGACTCCACCACCTCCCTGGGCAGTCCGTTCCAATGGCCAATCACCCCTTCAGGGAAGAAATTCCTCCTAACATTCAATCTAAACTTCCCCTGCTGAAGCTTGAGATTATGACCTCTTGTTTGTTGCCGGGGAGAAGAGGCCAATCTAGGCTAAATACCCGCAGCCTCCTCAGCTGCTCTTCAAAAGACTCATGCTCCAGCCCCTTCCCCAGCTCCATTGCCCTTCTCTGGACTCCTTCCAGCACCTCAATGTCCTTCTAGCAGTGAGGGGCCCAGAACTGGACACACCACTCGAGGTGCAGATACACAGAACTGTATGCATGAAAACACATGTTTACACGCTGTCTTCCTGTACAGCTGGGTTTCTGCTGCTGACACACAATACAGGGTCTCTGAGCTCTTCCCTGCGCATCCATCGGTGCCCCCTAGACACAGTGTGTGCACGCCCTGACCCCCAGCCCTGCAGAGCTGCTGGCACCGCGCACGGTGCGGGCTCCGAATACACGAGCCTTCCTTGCCCCCACGGGCGACAGCCAGGTCCGGAGCGCCGGGCAGCTCACCCTCCGCCGGGACAGGACACTCCTTCCCCCGCACTGCCCCGACCCCCGCGGGCAGGGCGGGCTGACACCGCGCCCCGCCCGGCTCCCGCTTCCCGCCCCGCCCGCCCGGCAGGTGCCGCCCGGGAGGGGCGGGGGTCCGGCCTCGGCACCCCCAAGGGCAGCGGGGGTCGCACCCTCGGGACGGAGCTCCCCGCCCGCCGCTCGGGCCGGGGCCTCGCCCGGGAGGGGC